>BMAU01017596.1:600000-780000 GCA_019973935.1 Trichonephila clavipes | reverse complement strand
AAAGGAATTAACTTTTCTTAACGAACAATAATATTGGAAGTTTGCCGTCAATCTTGCAGCAAATTGGATGTATGTCTCGCCTGATGATTTTACAGCATTTTTAAATGAGTTTAAACACTCGACGAGGGGTTAATTGGAATTCTCTGAGTACTATAGATTTTAGTTTTTCATAGTCATTTAATTCCTCTTCTTTAATATACAATAAGACGTTATGAGCTCTTTCACCCAGAAGATTTATTAAAATTTCAGATTTATATTCGTCATTTATTTTCTTGGTTAAAAATGCGCGTTCTAATGATTGGAAGAACAGATTAAAATTTTCAGATCTGGTGGGAACAGGAAGAGATAAAGTTCTTTTATCTAATACTTTTATCATATTTTCTATGTTAGTTTCGAACTGTTTTCTTCGACTTTAGCTGCAGGATTTAAACTTAATGCTTTATTTTTAGCCGTTTGAAGTTCGACTTCTTTTTCTAATTTTGCTAACTGTAGTTTCGCGAGCTCAATTTTCTGTTTTTCTAAAGTTACCTCTCTTTCGTTTTGCGATACTCTCTCATCTATACAGTTTTGAATTAAAGTTTTAACGAAATCTGGATCACTTTCAAATGTACTACTGTTCTCAATTTTAGTCTTTAGTTTAGCTATGGTGTCCGTACTCTCCACAGTACCGTCTAGATTCTCAATAACTCTTATGAGATCCTCTTTAAGAGCGTTTTTATACATTTTAGAAAAATATGGAAAGATCCTACCTTTTTTTTCTAGCTCCCTTGTTGCTCGTACGTACGATGTATCCAATAATTGAATAAAAACTTCGATTCCACAGATCTCACCTCTTCGCAGGTTATATCGTTAGATGAAAAATAGTTCTTGAAATTGTTCGAATTGACACCTCTTCGCAGGTGTTTATGTGAGTGGTTCCAACCTCTACACAGGCGGAATATTTGTCGATGGTTTTGTCCCAACCTCTACACAGGCGGAATATTTGTCGATGGTTCCAACCTCTACACAGGCGGAACGAAGTTTTCGAAAAATGGCGGCCGTCTCCTCCAGGGACGGCTTTTGTTCACGTTCCAAACTTTGATCAAAATCGAAATTTTTTTCAATCCCGGCCTCTACACAGGCGGAGTATTCATGCTGAGTTCAAACCTCTACACAGGTTGAACGAAGTTTCCAAAATGGCGGAGCGTCTCCTTCACGGACGCTTTTGTTCATTGTCCAGACTTTGGTTCAAAATCGAAATTTTATCGATCCCGGCCGAGCCCCCATAATTTGTGGGAGACAACAAGGGGTCCAAGACGTTTGTCTTTCTTCTATTTTATTTTAAAACTTAATAAAAATTAATTAAAAGGTAGATAAGTTTGACAATGATATGCAGAAAGTAACGCCTGCTCGCGCACCTCTGTGTTTCTCCCTCGCTTTTGCTTTTTCTCAAGAGTCTTAAAGTTTTTACAGTTTCGGTTCTCATTAGCTGCGCCTGCGCGCGAAGACTGCTTGGCTTTGGCTGCCACATATATATAATATATATATATATATATATATATATATATATATAAATATATATCTAAATATATATATATATATATATATATATATAGATATCTCTCTCTCTCTCTCTCTCTCTCTCTCATATATATATATATATATATATATAATATATATATAGATCTCTCTCTCTCTCTCTCTCTCTATATATATATATATATATATATATATATATATATAAGACGCATTGGTTGTCTGTCTGTTCCCTCATAACTCGAGATCCAGATACCCAAATAACGTGAAACTTTGTACATGTACACAAAATTACACCAGAAAATTTCTTAAATAGGTTTCGCTTTCATAATTCCTTACAAATGTTTTAAAATTTAATTTTGAAGTGATTTTCCAGTGTTATGACGTCATATGTAGTCACGTTTCTCACTAACAAGGGGAGGCTACGATGCATGGATCACCGATTCGATCCATTTTTAGTACACGTTTAGGGTATAACCAGGAGTACAACGGGTGCAAGTAGTAAGGTGCGCTTTTCAGCCGTTTCCGAGAAATTAATTAATCGAAATTCGAGTTGCGTTCATATGCGTTTTACGTTAGCCAAAATTCAACGAGCGCGTAGCGTAGCGGCAAGAGCCCTGCTTCGTAAGCGCGGGATCGTTGGATCGAATCCCGCCGGTGAATTCGTTTTTTTTTCTAATATTTTATATTTTTTACAAATTTAGGTGTCTTGAATAATATTTATTTTGGAATCAATTGTATAATTTATTTTTAAAGGAAAAAAGGATTCTGAAAAAATCATATACAGGAGTGAACTTTTTTTTCAACCACATAATTTACGTTATCTGCATTGCAAATAAATAAATAATTCTAATACAAGTAACAAATTATTATATACAAATAATAATATTAGTATAATAATTATTTATTCATTTTTTATATTATAATACAAATAAATAATTATTATACAAGCTTATGTGTATTCTATTATATGTACACTTTTATACATAAAAGGCACTATTTTTTCCGTTCATTGCCGTTCTGCCGTTCATTGCCGACTTCCTCGTACCCTGTAAGCAGTGACTCATCTATGGGTATTCGTTGGGACGTATTCTGACCTGGCGAGGACAGCTGTACACAAACAAAAGATTTCGGTTAGCAAGAAAGTAAACGGGTCTCCCAGTAAACGTTCAAATCCGCATTCGTTCGCTGACTCTTGAGGTAGTAACATCGTAAAATTTTGAATAATTGTGAGATGTCTTATTTTACACGCGATAGTTATGTGCCGGGGCCTTCGAAGGCCGAAGAAAGTGATACTGATTCAAATTCCCAGACAAGTGAAGAGGCGAAAATACAGTTAAAAACGGCGCTAGTGTATTGTGAGCAGCTCCTTCTCGAAAATAATAAAATCGCGACGGAACCTTCTGCAGTGATTAAAGAAGAACATATGAAAATTGGAGAAAAATTGTACAGCACAATAATGGAAACACTGGCAGAAAATATAATTGTTATATAAGACGATCTTATTTTGTTTGAAGAAGCCGATGAAGAAGGTCAGTTCGAAGAAGTCGAAGATTCTGGATTACAATCAGACGACGAGTACCTTCCAGATGAAAAAAGGTCGAAAATTGATACGGATGACATTCCGCTTGATTATAAAATAAAGGTGGTTAATTTGGCGAAAGAGCACCCGAAATGGAGCCTGAAAAATCTGCAAAAAAAGGGAGGTTCCCGTCTGAAAAGAATGGATCAGTTGAAAATATGGGAGGAACAAATTAGGAGAGGTGGATCCACGAAAGATAAATATACAACAATTGATAAATGGACTCATGATCGCTTTGTGGAAGCTCGTCAATCCAACCAGCAAGTCATGACGAGGAACTTGCAGCAATGGGCTCTAGCTGCTGCCAGCCAATTTCCGGATTTGGAATTTAAAGCTTCAGAGGCGTGGGTCAAGATCTTCAAACGAAAACACCGAATTCGACAAAGAAAATAACGAAATTTGTGTCGGAGAGAGAAACCGCGACAATGGAGGAGACCCATGCTGCTGCAGAAAAGTTTCGTCTCCATACACGAGCCCTCATCCCGAACTACGACAAGGATTTTGTCCTCAACACCGACCAAACAGGTATTCGGGTTTTTTTTCTTTCATACCAAAGTAAAATATCATGTTGACAATGAAATACTTATATTTTACTCTTTTTGTCCAGGGTGCCAATACCAATCGACGTACAACCGAACCCTCGCAGAGCAAGGATCGAAGGTTGTGCTTGTTAAGCGGAAGGATATGTGTGTGTGAATAAGGCCACGCATTCGTATACCGCACAATATGTTATGACCCTATCCGGAAAACTACTTCCAACGGTTTTCATTTGTCTGCAAGAGGCAAATGGAAACTTGGACCGAGGGTGCAAAAATCAGTCGACGAGTATGCGAAAATATATACAAACGTTGCCATTACATCCTCAAAGTCTGGCAAGCTGACAACAGCATTTTACAAAGATTTTCTGATCGATGTGATGAAGCCATATGTGAAGGAAGAAAAATTTCTTTTCCTAATTGATTCTTGGGAAGGGCAAACAAACCCGGTTTTGTATGACGAAATTTTCACAGAAGATAAGGGTACACCAACTTGCACCATGAAAGTAATACCACCAAAATGCACTTCATTAGTGCAGCCGTGTGATGTTTATTTTTACCGGCAAGTAAAGAACTTTATCAAGAGACTACAAAACTGCGGTTACATTATCGAACAGGATAGAGAAATATCTTCTAGAGAGAAGATTGTATCAAAATTCAGTCTCTCGTACACCATCAATTGTCGGCACCAATTTTCTGTTGCATGTTAAAATACGCGTGGTTTGCCGCCAAATTGTGCAATGACCGGACATCGTTCATGAACCTGAACGAAGTTTGCTTTCGGATAGATGTGCTAAAAAAATCCTGCGAATGCAAAAATTTGGCAGTTATCACTTGCGCAAGATGCCGCAATAACTATTGTTTTCCCTGCTTCTATGACCGATATTATCCTACTTCGTGCAGTAATTCGGCGCTCGAACAGCACGATAGTGAATAGAAAATAGGGTAGAATAACTAGTTGTACAAAATACTGGGAATAAAAGTATTAATTCTTCAATCTCCTGTATATGATTTTTTCAGAATCCTTTTTTCCGTTAAAAAAATAAATTATACAATTGATTCCAAAATAAATATTATTCAAGACACCTAAATTTGTAAAAAATATGAAATATTAGAAAAAAAAATCGAGTTCACCGGCGGGATTCGATTCAGCGATCCCGCGCTTACGAAGCAGGGCACTTACCGCTGCGCTACGCGCTCGTTGAATTTTTGCTAACGTAAAACGCATATGAACGCAACTCAAATTTCGATTAATTAATTTCTCGGAAACGGCTGAGAAGCGCACCTTACTACTTGCACCCGTTGTACTCCTGGTTATGCCCTACACGTGTACTAAAAATGGATCGAATCGGTGATCCATGCATCGTAGCCTCCCCTTGTAAGTGGACAATTTATATTTTACATGCATTTTTTCAAGATTATTACATATTTTTACTGTAGCTATGTTTATCGGTTGGAATATTTATTCCATTTTTCTATTCTTTGATATTTAATTAGGATTATTTTTGGTATAAATAATTTTTTTAAGGATTATTCTTTCAACAACTAAAATTTTCTTTTGTTGTTTTGGCAACATTTAGGTATTATCGCGGGATGTTTATTTGTGTGATTTTGCTTTCGAATTACCATTTATTTATTTATTTATTTAGAATGCGAAGATTATAATTTTGATAAACTAAAACTTCTCATTGATAAGAGTTATATTTTAGTTGGGTTCAAATGTAGTATAGGGGGGCCACCTTGGATTTGGCGATTTTTCTTCGGATTTTTCGATTTTTATCTAAATGTCATGGTGAGGTATCGAATTCATTCTAAAATAAATTAAATCGAAAAAAGTACCTTGGAGACCACTTTTAGTAACCAAAATAAAGGACTGCGCCAAGTAGCCCCCCTATAATACACTTGATCCAATAATAAGGTTCTTTGCAATTTCATGTGTCTTTATTTTAACCTTTAAGGGTATACTATTGGCTTCAGTGCATAAAATTGCCACACAGAAAATCATACTTGGGTAATCATACTGCCCAAGCAAAAGCAGTGTTGGTAGTAATTACATATCAAACTAGATTAGGCAAAAAAGAATGAGCAAAACCGACAAATGGCTTAAATACCTGTTGAGGAAGCAGGTGGTCGTAAGTTAAATTATTTTTGGCACCTATGTAATATCCTAACAATCGCCAACATTCAAAGTAACTTGCCAAGTTGGCAATCCTGATTTCGCATGTCATATATATGCTGAATTGTGAGTCATGTGCTTTGTTTCATATAATGTCGCCAAAAGGTTGGGTTTATATGTAAATACCTTACGTTTTCAAATTATGCTTATACATTGATAAAGTTAGTTCACTTCTTTTTATGTCAGTTAATGTTAGTACTGTACTTCGGTTATCTATTTATTTTTATGCTCAGGATATGTATACTTTGGATAATTTTTTTAGTACTTGCGTATTTTTGCACAGTCGACAACGTTCTAGACAACTCGCCACTTTGGCAATCCCAACTTTGTATGCGTTGAATTGGCAATCATGTGCTTCATTTTGTATGTCACCAATAGGTTGGAATAATACGCAAGTATCTTTAATTCTGTGCATTACTATAACATTAGACTGGCCGCAACATACCAATTTGGCGTGATTTCAAAATCATGCCAAAAATGAGTAGCAAACCAATATGAAATTAATATTATGAGTATTATCTTAGCCTGTTTTATCTTTCCCTCCAGTAATCCTTAATTAATTCAATATATAATTTTTTTTATATTTTAGTACTTACATTTTTTTTGGTTATTATGTACTGCAAATATATTTTTGCACATTGCGATGTCTTTGGCAAAATTAATGTGTGAGTGATATTTTTCTTAAATATGTTTTTTTTATCTGTTTTTGGCAATTTTTAAAGTTGTGTTTGATGTCTGTCTGAAATGCAAATAGCAAAATAAATATTTTACAATATATATATTGTGTTGGTATGAAAATTTTTATACTGATTTATTAAAAATATTGAGTCGTCTTTTATTTTTGATATCATTTTAAGATTTAATTTTATGTTATAACTAGCTATACCCAGCTAAATGTTGCTGTGGCTCAGTCAGCTTTAAAATACTGGAACACCATAAAGTGTGTCATGAAGCTTACAAAAGTAATAATACACAAGAATTCAAACAAATCTATATGCATATAAGATACATTTGTTGTCTGTCTGAATAAACTTTCTCTTTCAAACTACAACATTTGGACAAATTTTCATACTTTGTTTCTGTGGTTAGTAATTAATAATTTTCTATAATTTTAATTGAATAGGCAGATTGCATTTTTAAGTATAAAAATAGTTATAACTACTGTACTGTATTTTTTCAGTGAGTGAATATTAACGTTGCACTGTTCAGCTACATGAGCGCTTTTGGCGACGGACCACATAATTTTGAACCATGGTCAAGTGACGTGGACGACACCTGAGCTGGCTATTCCTTCTCCTAACTACCACGCCACACCAATTTAGAAGGAATATTCTACCAATACTTAGCTGGAATATTCTTTGAAATCCACTCTTCCATGATGAGTATTTTATGATGAGTATGATGAGTTCTATGATGAGTTCTATGATGAGTTCTATGATGAGTTCTATGATGAGTATTTTAGCGGGGAAGGCAAATAGTTTTGTAGCAGATATTACATTTTGAGCTGCCAGCGTTTTCAGCGGATTGCAAAGATTATCATTTTTGTCTCCCAAAAATAGTTAATGTCAAAATTTAAGTGTCTTATGTTTCTGTATGTTTATGGAGACCTTGCAAAAGGATTTGACTATTTATTTTAAGTGAATGGTATATATAATTAATTTTACAGTTGAATATATTTAATTACTTTATTAGCTCTAACCGATTAAATTTCCCTAAGTGGATTATTTTGTTTAGGTATGTCCCTTAATTTTCAATGTAGTGACCTAAAAAAATATTCCATGAAAAAAATTGCAGTAAAACATAACGCGGTGGATAAAGCATTAAAGTGCATCACTTTCCTACTCGGCGGATCTTACAAAGCTCTAATAAAGTTTGAGCTATGAAAGTAGCTAGACATTTACAAACTTGACTCTACTGTCAACGTTTCGCTATTTTTTCCATTGAATCGTCATTCTTATTTAGGAAACGGCGTTGCTTGTGAGTATTACAATTTTAGCATAAAATAAATTCAACAGAAAGTTATATTAATGTATGACACTTTCAGTTATAAATTATTTACAATATTTTAAGCGTCACAAAACTTTTAACAATGTGTTACTTTTGCTGAGCAGAGATCAGCTTAGGGAGGTATTTTCAAAAATCTACCCTCAAGAGTGTTACGGGGAGTTATGAATATAAAAAAAATCCTTTTTATCAGCTATTAGATCTACAGACTTAAATTTAACAAAGTTATTTTTTTCTTTCTTTTTTTTCTTCAGCTGAGATATGTGAAAATCTTTTTTTGTTTAATTTGCAATTCACTTAAAATTAATTCTTTATCCTTAAATCTCTGTTGTTTAACTTTTCAGTTCACCCGTGTGAAGAACGGGTATACCAGCTAGTATATATATATAATATATATATATATATATATATATATATATATATATATATATATATATATATATATATATATATATATATATAATATATATATAATATATATATATATATATATATATATATATATATGTGTGTGAAGTAGAAGGCGCTATTACAAGCCCCTGTAGCATCCCCTAACAGATAGTTTCGAAAGGAAACGAGAGGGCAATGTCCCCGACGGGAAAAGGAGCAGCGAGAGAAGGAACATGAGAACCATAAAGAATACGTTTAGACCGCAAGGGAAACAGACACGTATCGACAGAGCCGTTATATTTCTTTAAAAATAATGAAAGCCAATTAGGCAACGACGTTTAGATGTTCATTTAATTAATTAATTTTATTCTACATTTTTATTTATTCTTATTTTAAAAATAAACATATTATTCTGTCAAAGAAGTTTACGAATTAATCCCAGTAACAACATAACATTTGGGAGCTCGGCTTCAAATTAAAATAATTTTAAATTAAAACCTCTAGAAAAGACGACGAATCAAGACTTATGGACCACGCACGCTTCTACGACGGAACCAGCAACGCAAACCACAACGACGAAATCATCAACGGTGAGTCCTCTCCAATTTACTCCTTTATTGTTCTGAAGATATTTATTTACGATGGTTTGTCTAGAGGAAATTGCTGCTTTTGCGAACATATTGAAAACGGCCCCTGTACCAACGGTGCAACTTCTGCACAAAATTGTAAATGGCGCACCTTACAGTAAATCTTCTAGAAAAGAGTTAAAAAATTCGCGGGTTTCCCACAGAATTACCATATTGAAGCACGAAAGGATAAAATTTTAAAGGACTTTACGAAAACTGAACTTATTACCGTATGCACTATATTAGGACTGAATTGCGCGGGAAGCGCCAAAGAATTAAGCGAGAATATATTTAAAAATTTATCAAACATTGCTTTTTTTAAAAATAATTTTACCGAACAATTGACGGATGACGAAGACAATGCGCATTTTTCGCTGGAATCTACGAACGACGCGAATGAACAACCCCTCACTTCGCCAATTTTTCACTCTCCCTCTCCACAGGATGTTTTTGTTTCCCTCTTTCAAACACAACGAAATCAAAGCCAAAGAGGAAACAAGGATAATGCATTTTTGTTAAAGGATCTTTTTTCAACTATGAGGTCGTTTACGGGAAATGATAATTACAGAATTAAAGCTTTATTTCGCGATGTGGAAGAAAACTTTATTTTTATCCCACACATATCTGATTTGCAAAAAAATATTTGTGTTAAACGTTTGCTTCAAGGTCCTGCAAATACTTTTATCCAAACTCTCCCTAACATATTAACTCTTAAAGCTGCATTAATTGAAGAATTTGAAGATTTATTTTGTTCTTACGACGTACACAAAGAAATGCAAAAACGGAAATTACGCTCAACGGAATCTCTATTTGAATAGTTTTTGGCCATGCGTGAAATTGCTTCAAAAGCACACTTTCGTTTATACGATTAAATCCTAATTATGTATTGTATAAGTGGTATACCTGATTCTAATCATTATAAATTGATATTATATGCCTGTAAAAATATTTCAGAATTTAAAGAAAAGTTAAAAATATATGAAAAGGTTTTTATGCAAAATAATTCTTATTGTATTGGTAATGAAAACAAACGTATAAAATTTAAGCAGTATGATTTTCCTACACCTAATAAAAATATGTGTTCTGATAATAAATTTCATAATAAAGATCAATTTTATGATGCTACTGTTAATGAGAGAGATGAACGTATACGTTGTTATAATTGTGGATTATTTAATCATACCTCTAATGAATGTTACCATAAAAAAAGGTTTAAAATGTTATAATTTTAACCAATTTGGTCATAAAAGCTCTCAGTGTGTGTTTTTAAAAAACCTGGTGTTAAACATGAAGTTGTTAATGAGGTTGTTAGTGAAGTTGTTAATGAAATCAATTCCTCATTAGAAATGCGTAAAACTGTTAAAATAAATGGCTATGATTCTGATGCTCTTATTGATACTGGTAGTACTGTTACTTTAATACGCTTAAGTGTGTTTATCAAATTCTTGGAAGACCGACGTTAAGATTTCAAATAGTAGCAGAAAACGATGGTCGTCATGTTGAGCATTTATTGTTGTAACAAAATTTGTAAACTGTTATAAATGTATTCTAAATATTATCTCTCCATTTAAAACGCCCTTTAGTGGTGAAATTTTGAATTAATTTTTTTTATTCGCTCAAACAAATTCCCACATCCCTTCTTTATGTCGTATACAACATTTTACAACTTTCTGAACAATAGTTTCGTCTGCAGACAATTTTGAAGTAGGGTCGTTTAATTGTGGACACGTGGTATATACATTATATATATATATATATATATATATATATATATATATATATATATATATATATATATATATATATATATATATATATACATATATATATATATATATATATATAATCAAATATAAAAGAATTTTTTCAATATATATTCATTTACATATACATACACATATATATAAATTTATATACACATATACATATACATAAACAAAAATATAAAAATAATCATATAGTTATATACCTAAGATAACTAAAAGTAGGAAGGAGGTACATAGTATAAAGACAAATTCCTGGCCTTAGGAACCAAGATTGCAGGTTTAAACAAGTTTTTCGGCGTCAACCTTCACCTGTAATTTGTCATACTATGTACCAAGAGGAAAGGAAAGAGTTATATATGTGTAGAATTTAAATATTAAATCATTAAACTAAAGAACATATGAACATAAACATAACCTACTAAAACATATTTATAACGATGGCCAAGAGTGCAGTATCGTGTTCCCGCCAAATAGGGAGGGCAGAACCACATAAAGTTAATTGCGATACGATATAAGAAACGATTAATTGCGATACGATATACGATAATAAGAAATATATATATATAAATTTTAAAAAATCATAAAAATAAAAATAAAAATCATAAAATTAGCGTAAAATATAAAGAAACTCAGAAAAATATAAATATTAAGAATTTTTTTAAAAGCATGTGGCGCCATCTATATAATAATTGTATGATAAATTAGATATTGTCTAAATTTAATAAAACATTACAAAAGATAAAAACAGTAAATAATTACATTAATACAAATTGTGTATCATAAAAAACTATTATAAATATAATTACAAAGAAAATTAGCAGGGTATCCATGTTCAATACAGTGATTAAAAAATTTTTTTGAGATTTAAAAAAATATTAGCTTTATCGCTAACTAATACTTTATTGCGATAAATATAGTTAAAAATAATATTTCTATATATAGATATTGATAAATTAGAATTCCAGTAAGGCACTTTGATGATATTAAAATTAAAGGCATCTCTTTTATCATAAATATTAGAATGTAGTTTCAAATCCTTAATATACAGTGATACATCTAGGTAATTTGTTTTGATTGGATTATTATTAATTTTAACTAAGTTTAAGTAGGACGGATAAAAATTAATAATATGATTTAAATTATCATTTTTACCAAAAATAATTATAAATCATCAATATATCTAAAAATGTAGTAGTTATTATTAATAACATAACTATATTCATAAAAATGTAAATAAAGATTAGCCAAACTATTACTAGCTGGGCCCCCTTGTGGGAGTCTTTTCTCTTGTTTATATAAAGAACCATTAAAAAAAACTGATATAATTTTCTTTTAAGACAAAATCTATGAGAGTTTTAAATTTGTTAAAATTAATATTAAGGTTATAACATACTGTGGTTTTCTAAAATTACTTTAATAATATCATATAAATCAATGGGAATTGAAAAGATCTTCAAAGTCATAACTATGAACTGAATAAATATTTTTATCATAAAAAAATCTATAATCTCTTTACTATTTTTAATTATAGCTTTATTACATTGCTGATTAATAAAGGTTTGTATAATATTATGAAGTAATTTGCCTGCAGTAGTAATATATGTTTTAAAACCATTTGTCACAGTTCTAAATTTAACCGGACTTTTATGGAATTTTGGAGTTAAAAAAATATATGGAAACTTTTAATTTTAGGAATACAATAACCTAATTTTTTATAAATAGCAATAATACGATTACTAATTTCATTATGTGACAAATCTAATTTTTTAAAAGAACCATTAGTAAGAAAGTGATCATAAAGAATATTATAATAAAAATACTTACAAATCACTGCATATATAGTTACCAGGTACTTTATCAATGTAAACTATGATAAAATTCTTTTGTAATTCACAAATTGTCTGTTTTATATCTTTAAAAGTAGTTTCATATTGAGAATGGTAGCTAAAATTCATAAGGTCTTTTAAAATATTGTAATACTCATCAAATGCCTTAATAGGTAGTCTAAATTTAATTGCAGATTTTGTAATAAAATTATCTATATCTTTAATAATTTGTTTTTTAACAGTATTGTTGTTATTAGAAACATTTAATCTAAAATTAGTGCCTTTACTCATTATATCTTTTAAAATATTATCATTGATTATATCTAAGTTGCCAGTAACTACATGTTTATGATGACCATCAATAAAATCATTATAGTTATTACATATACAATTTTCTATATTAATAGAGGGCGAATTATTGTTGTAATTAAAGATAAATCTGCCCATCGTTTTGTTATATTTAAAAGCTTTCTTTACAACAACCTTTTTTAACTGGAAAGAGAGGCAAATGTCTATTAAATACACTAGAAAAGTTAATTTTGTCAAAAGTTTTATTCATGAATAATAAAGTGCAGTACTCTGTAATAGGTTCATTAATTTTCTCAACATTAATATTGAATTTATTAACTAGATAGTTAAGAATGTCTTTAATAATGTGTACTGCATGACAAACCTTTAAGGAATCATTATATAAGGATTCATATAACAATGCAATTTCATGTTTATTAAGACCAAACATGAAGTATTTGATCTTCTTGATATTAAAGTTTTTTTTCAAAATCATCAATAAGAACTCTAATATTGTCATTTAATGAATTATATATATATATATATATATATATATATATATATATTATGTATATATATAATATATATATATACATATTTATATATATAATGTATATATATAATATATATATATATATTTATATATATAATCTATATATAATATATATATATATATACGTATATATATATATATATATATATAAATATAACTAGCCGTTACCCATCCGCTTCACTGGGTATTTCACAATGTTGTATATATGTATATTCTTTACATATATATGAATAATTGATATCTAGCACTAAGAATTCTATTAAATAGAAAAATATATTAATAGCTGTTTCACTCTCGCCCTTTGATATAAAAAAACATAAATTATAATATCTAATTTCTATTTCTATATCTAAAATAGAAATAGAAAAAATTTTTTCGCTCAATTAACCTAATAATCAAGTGGATTTCCAACAAAGCAACTTTCAGTGGATCTCTACTCCCTAAAATAAACATGCGGGCTAAATTTCAAGTCTAAATCTAACAGAGCAAAAACGGAATTTTTATCATCAATACCTCGTTGACAGCATTCCTAGCGGAGTCCAATTCAACAAAAAAAGCATGCAAACCAAATTTTATTATTATAGTTTTAGCAGTTCAAAAACGGGAATTTTGTTCTCAATACGCCCCAATAACTCCCCCCGATTCCTTTTGGAGTTGATTTCCGTAAAATCCATTGTTAGTGGAAC
This sequence comes from Trichonephila clavipes, assembly GCA_019973935.1. Classification (NCBI taxonomy): domain Eukaryota; kingdom Metazoa; phylum Arthropoda; class Arachnida; order Araneae; family Nephilidae; genus Trichonephila; species Trichonephila clavipes. The sequence continues at coordinate 766,052 of BMAU01017596.1, read as the reverse complement.
TCTATACAACTATAAAGAAAAGTGCTCAACCAATTTCAAGTAAATGAGTTAAATTCAAAAACTGGAAATTTCCATAACACGCCTTAATCCCTCGCAACCCCAATCCTTTGGGCGTCCGTTTTCGCAAAAATCTTTGTAAAAGGAACTTTATTCCATGAACGGAACATATCTTCTAATTTTCCAGCGGGTGGTTGTATTAGTTGAAAAGCGGAAATATCTATCTATTACGCCCCTTAATCCCCCTCAGTGAGCCTTGGGGATCAATTTTACCCAAAATTATTTTGTAGCAGATCTCTACACCATGAAAGGAATTAGCTTACCAAATTTTAAGACTGTACGTTTAATAGTTTAAAAATGGAAATAATTATCTATCACGTCCCTTAAGACCCCACAACTCCACTTATGAAACGATTTTCACGAAACCCATCTTATGGCATATCACCATTCAATGAATGGGATCTGCTTACTCAATTTCATGATTTTACGTCTAATGGTTTAAAAAAGGAGTTAATTCCCTATAACGCCCCTTAATTCCCCACAACGCCACTTGGTGTCGATTTTCACAAAAACCATTTTGCAGCGGATCTGCATTCTATGAAAGGAATCCGCTTACCAAATTTTAAGACTGTACGTCTAATAGTTTAAAAATGGAAATAAATATGTATAACGCCGCTTAAGCCCCCGCAACGTCATTTATGAAACGATTTTCACAAAACCCATCTTATAGCGGATCTCTACTCAATTAATGGAATCAGCTTACTAAATTTCGAGATTTTACGCCTCATATTTTAAAAAAAGAGTTAATTGCCTATAACGCCACTAAATTCTCTCCAACGCCAATTGGGGGAGTCGATTTTCACAAAACCCATTCTCTAGAGAATCTGTACTCTATGAAGGGAATCCGCTTACCAAATTTTTCAAGACCGAAACTCTAATAGGTTAAAAATGGAAATAATTATGTATAACGCCCCTTAAGCGCCCTCAACGCCCCTTGGAGTTTGATTTTTGTAAAAATCATTACGTAGGGAATCTCTACTTTATGAAAGAAATCTGTGTACCAAGTTTTTTTCACGACTGTAAATCTAATAGTTTAGTAATGCAAATAATTATCTCTAACGCCCCTTAAACCCCCGTAACGCCTTTTGGGTTTCGAACTTTGCAAAATCTGTTTTTAACTGACGTCTACTCCATGAAGGGAACCTTCCTACCAAATTTCAAGTCTGTGGGTTTAATAGTTCCGGAGATATCGTGATTTGTCAGTGAGTGAGTGAGTGAGTGAAACGCTTTTCCCTTTTATATATATAGATGTATATATATACATCTATATATATAATATATATATTATATATATATAGATAGATTTATATTTATATATTATATATATACAATATATATACATATATATATATATGTAAAGAATGTTTTTTTTTCCAGTTATAGAAGTTTAAGTTGGCATTACTTTCCAAGATGGCGACCGATTTAACAGCTGTCAAGTGATTTATTCTGAGTTTGGTTTGGCAATTCATCAAAACGGTCATCAAGCAAGGCGTAGATTCGTCGAATGGGCCCAAAACGAGATTGCCGTTGTTCCCGATTTGCATAAGCGAATTTTGTTTAGCGATGAAGCGTATTTCTGGTTGAATGGCTACGTCAACAAACAAAACTGCCGCATTTGGAGTGAAGCTAATCCACAAGTGTATGTCAAAACACCGTTAAATCAAGAAAAATTGCATGTTTCGTGCGCTTTATGGGCTGGTGGAATCATTGGTCCGTACTTCTTCAAAAACGATAAAGGCCAAAACGTTACAGTCAATGGTGATCGGTATAGAGCCATGATTACTAACTTTTTCATTCCTGAATTGAACAATCATGATGTCCAGGAGCTGTGGTTCCAACAAGACGGCGCAGCATGTCACACAGCTCGTCCCACAATCAATTTATTGAAAGACACGTTTGGTGACCGCCTAATTTCACGTTTTGGACCTGTGAATTGGCCTCCAAGAACTTGTGATTTAACACCGCTAGACTATTTTCTGCGGGGCTATGTAAAGTCATTGATCTATGCGGATAAGCCACAAACACTTGACCATTTGGAGGACAACATTCGCCGTGTTATTGCCGATATACAGCCACAAATTTTGGTAAAAGCCATCGAAAATTGGACGTCCAGATTGGACTACATCCGAGCCATTGTTGGTAGTCATATACCGGAAATCATATTTAAAATGTAATGCCACAAGATTATCTTTCGAATAAAAAAATATTCATGTCAATCGAATAATACATCGTTGTTTTATATTGCAATTTAAAGTTCTATATACCTCTAAAAACATCCTTTATATATATAATATATATACACACACACACACACACACTCATTTATATATATATATATTGTAACGAATTTTGTGTAAATAGAGGAAATAATTTGTATTTGGATTTTTAATGCATTTATATGACTTATGTTATATTTATTTTATGTTAAATTGTACTATTGCCATCAATGCAGCCCCTTACGTTTAATGGCGATTCAAAGAAAGCTCAGCGAAATCATGGCGGTAGAGCCAAGTTATCATCATTTTTGGCGACCAATTTGGTGAGTTAAGCGACCATTATGGCGTCATTGCCGACCATGTTGGCGAGTTCGGAAGCCTCTGGGTTCTTCTAAAAATATGTGGAGAGGTGCACTAACATCACGTTCTATGACACGAGCGGTTATAGTTCTGGAAGTTTCTGCTGCGCCTATAAATAGATCACCGGAAAGAGGGTAAAAAAAAGAGGGATTTCAACCTGTGATGAGTGAACAATGTTTTGACTAGCGATTAGCTCGGCTGTGCTTGTGAGTAATCTTTTGCACGCGTGTTGGGTGTGCGGTGAAACGAAATCATAATCAATTTTATTCAAATTGAGAGAGACATTGCCACATAACCTTTCCCTTCAAAATCTAGTTTCATTCTGTTTAATAAAAAATAGTAATTACACTGATCAGTAATAAATTATAAGCGATAAGCTTTTCGGCGCCAATGTAGACAAAATAATGTTTCGCTTCACATTCCCCACCTGAACTCTCTAAGCAGAGCACACTTATTAATCACATAATTCAATAAATGCAAATATATAATAAATTATGCAATAAAGAATTCAACAATGCAATAAAAAATTGCTAAACTAAGTACAAAAACACTTTAAAAATACAAAATTATTTTTCAAAGGGAAATTAAGTAACAATGAAAAATTATGATACTAAATTAATTATAATGATAGTTGAATAAATGAGATAATTAGACTAAATGAAACAGTAAATAAGAAAGAAATAAAAAAATTTTAAAGTTCTAAAAGTTTTTTACAATTTGTAAGAACACACTTTATAGTTCAAGTGGATAAAGATGTTGTACAGTTCGTTTTAACATTACGAGTCTTTAGTTCGTAACAGCGTGTTTTGTAATTACGCCCTGCTAGGGTTCTTTCAATTTTACCTAGCTTCCAAAGAAGCTTGTTTTTAGTGTTCTCTTCAATCAATACAACATCACCTACTTTAGTTCAGCATGTGTTTCCAAGTTTTTCACTGAATGAGTTGTTCGCAAATTTAATAAGTATTGTTTTTTCCATCTATGCCACAGTTGTTATAGGAGTAAATGTTGGTATTTCTTTCTTTTTAAAATAGACGATTTTGTAGAAGCTAATTCAAGGATCTCAGCAAACGTAACCGGATATGTTGGTTGATTTTGTCCAAAGTTTAAAAATGCATAGGGGTGAGAGGTCTTGGTTCATCATTTTCTTCATACACGCAGCTCAATGGTCTTAGATTGAGAACAGCTTCTATTTCAGTAAGTACAGTTGTTATTTCTTCAAAACTTAATAGGGCCTTCCCAAGTATTTCATGCAGGCGTTCTTTGACGGATCTCGCCAAATGTTCATAAAGCCTCCCCACCATGGGGATTTATGGATGATATTTTTTTCCAAATAATCCTTTCTTTGGCAATGAAATTCTGAACCATGCTTTAGGATAAGATTCTGGATAAATTTTCGATTTCTTTTTTGCTTTTCAAGAATGTTTTGGCATTGTCATTGTATATTACTTAACAACTTCAACTTCTTGCGAGGAATCTTCGGAAGACCAGTAGAAACGAGTTAGTAGTCATATCAGACACCAGTTCAAAGTGAAGTGCTCTGGTGACCCGCAAGTAAATAAAACGATATAGGAGTTTTGCAGCTCTCTGAAGTTATTGACGTAGATAGGTCCAGCGAAATCCAAGCCGCAGACTGAAAAGGTTGGTATTTCGTAGATACGACCACTAGGTAATGGTGACGAAAGCTGATTAATAGGTTTGGCTAAATATTTTCTACAAACAACGCAATTTTTTATAACTTTTTTCTAACTAATTGATGTCTTTTGGGGATCCAGTAATTTGACCTAACTTGTACTAATGTACTGGATGTTGCTCCATGCATTAATTTTATTATGCTCTCTGAATACTATTAATGTAGTTGTTGACTAAAATAACTAAATGCACTGTAAATTTGACTATTTTTAATAAGCCAAATGGATCCCAACCATATGGGATCGACACATTTTTCGAACTGTTTACAAAAAGGTTACAACAGTTGGCTCGAAACAATCTATACAAAGAATTCTCGCCAACTGGTGCCAACATCCTGCCCCGCCTTGAAATGACGAAGGCATTCAACAAGTTTACATTATAGAAATATTACTAAAGTTACAATAATACAATAAGAATACATGGAAATAGCAATTACAATTCAATATAATATATATAAAGATACAGAATATAATATTTATAAATACCAATTAAATTTATATATGGTAAATTGGCAATGTTAGTAACGGGTCTTTTATAAATTCCCTGTTTATCCCTTAAAGTTACTACTCTGAATATATTATCTTTACCAGAGTGCAATTTTAAAATTCGTGCCAAATGGCATTTTAAACTATCTGAATTCTCTGAAGGTTTGACTAATAACAAGTCCCCTTCTTTAAAACCTACATTTCCCTTACACCACATGGGTCTCTGTTGCAGTCTATTTAAATATTCTAAAGACCATTTGCGCCAAAAATGTTGATTCGTCCTCTGTACCAACTGCCATCGGCTTAATCTAGTGTTTATCAAAGTGTGGGGCGCAACCCCCTGGGGGCGCGATAACCCTACAAGGGGGGCGCGAGCATATCGAAAATTTAAAGATTTTTTTAAAAAAATAACCGGAAAGAAGTAAAACAAAACACTTTTTTCCATTATAAAAAATACACAACACTAATATAATTTATGTTTATCATATGGCGTTTTTCTTTATTAGCATAAAATATTACTCGTTAAAAGAAAAAACGAAACGCAGACCCTGAGAAAAATTCTAAGAAGATAAAAATTTCATCACTGTAATTATTATTGAAATACTGTACATTAGTTGTAGAAAGATAAGGAAGACATGATTCATTTTTCAGATAGACATCATAATACATTTGATTGATCTTCAAACTTACTGGTATGGTTTCTACATTAGTTCCGTCACATCTTTTATGTATTTGTTTTTTCGCTTAGGCTAAATTGTAAATAATGAAGAGTTTTATAATATTTGGAAAATAATTGATTGATTTTTGAGGGATTATTTGGCTAAGATTTATTTTTAAGAGTTATCTCAAACATATAAAGTATAGAGAAAAATGTCATAATCTCTTTTAGAACATCCGCGTTATTTTTTTCTGAATACAATTTCACCCCGGGAGTGGTGACGCGGGGCATCTGAGATTTCTATTGAAGGAAGTTGAAACAGATCAAGCAAAAGAATGCATATTATTCATGATTGAGAAACACGATGAACATGAAACGAAAGGAAAATTTTCGAATGCTTCCTAAAGAACTCCATCAACTGAAATATGAAGCCATAAGTGTACCACAAGGTTCAATTCACCTAGGTCAAAAAGACACAAGAAAGAAAAAATGTTCAACTTGCTATTTGTTCATCACCAAAGGGGTCAGAGTTCGAGCCCAGTACCACTAAAGACCCGGCGTGTATGGGGGAAGTGCACGTTAAATCTGTCGAGAGCTCATACGTCCTCTTGTGGAGTGGTGTGGTAGTTAAAAGAGGCCAGCTCAAGTATCGTCCTCGTCAACCATTGTTCAAAATTATGAGGTCCGACTCTAAAGCCCTCGTCTAGCTGAACAGTGCGACGTTAATATTCACTCACTCGATCATGAATACTCATTAAAAAAAACTGTAATTACTTCAACAAAATATGACAGCTTTGCCAGCAAATAACATTTCTGTAATATTAGTAAAAAGTATCTCTAATTTGCGTCCTTTATTAAGGTCTTGGACTTTTGAATAATCTTAGTTCTATTTTATTCGATTTTTTCCCAAATCATCAAAGAAAAAATGAACAATCTTTGAAATCCGGTATAAGTATACTTTCTCTTAATAGAATTATTCACTGGAATTCCGATTTGTATCGTGTAGAGTAAAAATAATTATAAACAAATGATTGGGGTGACTGAGTTTTTCCGCATTACCATTAACGCTATTATCGAGTGCGCGCCTGCTCCCAGGTTAAAACATTTTGATGCCTTCTCGCTTTAAATATTAAAAAGTAACGCAATCATTCTTCATTGGAATTTTATATTCTTTTTCATTATTTAACATTTATTTCAAATGCTAATTCTGTGAGGTTTAAAATTACAGTTCTTTTAAACAGTTATTTACAATTATAGCATTTATCCAAAAAAATCATTTTACATTTTTGTATACAATATCGTGCACGCAGTTTTACTCTCCTTACAGTTCAGCTATTATATCAAGAATAATATTATATTTTTTTTATAAAAAAATGAACTCGTGCGAAGAGCCAGTGTTTCAGCCAGTATACGCTTAATATATCAGTACTGAAGAAGGTATTTTATAAATAATTTCTTAATACTAAATTAAGAACAAGTTTAATAATTATTAGTGACTTCCATGGGCTTGTCTTGTAGAGTTAAGTTTTTCAAAGGAAGGTTTAATATCAGATATTGACACTTAGAGTTATTTTTCTATATTTAGCTGAGATCTATATTTTGTCTTCAACACAGCCACCGCAGAATATCCGGTTTAACATAGGTAGGATTTTCAAAATTGTAATAGTATACGAAGTGCTTTTGTTTTCAGTGCAGAAAAAATTCGCCATCAATCTCTACCCATAATTAAAAAAGAGATTTATTACAAAATTACTTTTTAATTTTTCACTGGATGTGAAGTTATGAAAATTTCTTCTTCGGAAGTTGAGAGCCCTTCTGGAGTATCTTGAAATAGACCCATAATCCACTCACAACTTGCTACCAAGTTGTCCTCATCAAGAAAGTACTTTTTAAAATTCTTTGCCAACATGGCTAAATGTTTTTACATGGTTTTAAAAACAATTTTCACATGTTGTTCTTCAGATTTGTAAGTTTTAACACATAACGAGCTGGGGCTTTTTTCTCCCAGCATTTACTTCAGTAGTGGTAAATCCAAAATTTAAGTATTTTTTAAAATATTTCCTTGATATAATTTTTCGGAACCATGCTCGTCTGTGTACTTGTTAATCCTCTATTATCGTCGAATGCTCGCTTACGACTTAAAAATGTATGTATGATTTTGTTTTAATCTAGTGCCGTAAATACTTAAATACCGTGAATTACAACTAACGTGCAAATTAAAAATGAATATTCAAGCTAGATTCGGTAGCTATAGAAGTATCGAGTCGACCAAAACTGACTGGAATTGTACGAGGAAAAGCATTTTTACATGTTTTGCGCAGACGTCCGATAGGTTGCCCAGACTCACGCAAACGTACCCGATGATGCCAAATGTGATGGATATGATAGAGAGCAACATAGACTAGACTATTTTTCTGATGACATTTGCACTTTGAGAAACAGATGCTGAAGAAAATATATCTTTAATTAAATATATCATTTTGTGATCTGTTCCAATTAAAAATTAGAGAAAAATATAACATAATAATAATATATATAAGTAATTAATATATATTTTAAGTAATTTTCTTAAAATATATATTACTTAAAAGTAACATATACATTATTTAATACTTATACAGTTTATAATTGAGATCGCATTGTAGCTTTAGCGTCAAATTGCATTTTTATTGCAGTAAATACATTATTGTTGTACAGCGGGGGGCGACAAAAATTATGATTGAAAATAGTGTCGCCAGTATTGAAAGTTAGAGAAATAGTGGCGTATTAATTATAGACAGTCCGGTGGGTTGATTATTTCCTAAACAATTTTCCGTTCACATCTGCACCCAGTAATATGTTGATTTCGCAATCGCAATTTTCATATTAGCCAAAATATTTCTCTTTTGCTTTAGTTCCGCCTTTCTGAAACTGTGGGGTGCACCTCCCTTGGTTGCGTGATAACCTTACAAGGGGGGCACGAGCATATCAAAAAGTCCAAAGTGAAAGATTTAAAAAATAACAAATTTACTGAATGGAAGCAAAACAAAATAGCGCTGACATAATAAAATAGTAAAATACACATATGCAATGATATAATACACTTGAAAATGTATCTGTACTGCAGAATGTATTTGATAATTAAATTATCAATACTAAGTTAAGAACAAGATTTATAATTACGAGTTACTCCTATATGCTTGTCATTTAAAAAAAAATTATACACAAAATTTAATACTTATCTTGGTAATTTGTGCGGTTTATAATTAAAGTCATACTGTAACTTAAGCATGTTCTTTTTATTACGTTGATTTTCAAATCAATAATTGTACTTGTATGGAGTGGGCGCGATAAAATTCATGATGGAAAATTGGGTCACTAGTACTGGAATTTTGAGAAGCACTGCTTTAGTTCTGTGTGTGTGTGATTTATAATGCTAAAAAAAGATCAGTTAATGTTGGCACACTGCCACAAATCTTACTTTCTAAGTAGAATTTATTAGAAAAAGAAAATGAATCATTGGGAGATGAAACGTTTAATTCAAACACATCATGAAACTGAGATTTCGTTTTTTCCCTCCGAATAAAATATGTTTCATATTTATTTTCTTATTTGATTTAATGTCTAAGTTTTCTATTGCTTGTTGAGATATATAAGAATTCAGAGATCAATCAAGACTTTAAGCACAATTGATTTATTGTTCGCTTGTATTTTCATAAATAAAGACATTAAATATACAGTATCTACATTACAGTTATTTGACAATGAGTTAGTTTAAATAATAGTAGAATTTTTTTAGGTTTAAATCACGCACACATTCGAAAATGATGAGGTCTTTTACAATATACGTATTGATTCTTCACTTTACAAAATTTAGAAAAATTACCAATATTAAAACAGGCACAAAACAGGCTTTTTACTAATGAAATGTTCTTTTTTTCTTCTAATAACATAGTTCTAGCTTCAAAACAGTCATTGGAAGCATTTTTCTTATCACAAAAAAGTACAAAATTGATTTTTTTTACCTGGGCCGTCTCTTACAATCAGAAATGCTTAGCAACATCGAAGCATTTCCGTAATCCAAAACAGATTTTGGCCAAGTATCCCGTTTTCTTTGGGAGCCAGAAGCAATACCAGATGGGGCAAGTTCGATTAATTGTTCTCCGTGCACTTCTTTCTTAAGGAAACTAAATTATTGTTCCAGGGAACGTTTTCCACGTCAGTTGTCTCGTTTAAATTCCTGAATGTTTCCCAGGAGATGAGAATTTCTCTTCCGGCAGACAGGACTCCGCAAGTGGGCTCAGGAAATCATTTTTCTCCTAAGTACGACCTAAGCTTTCCAAGGATCTAATCTTGAACTCCAACTCATCATAAAGGGAAGGAAGATCTATCGTCGCACGGCCAGAAACAGCATTTTTCATAACCATGGATAACAAATCCCGCACGTAAATTTGAACTAAAAGATCTTGTCAAAACCTGTCTTTGAGCTGTGCAATGGCATTCGGGTAGTTATCCACTGTGGCCGGAAAACAACCACTTGGGCTGCTTTCGATTTGGGGACAACTGCTTGCAGTAGATACTTAAATTTGTCCTCGGGTGGAATAGAACTATCCTCATCAATCTTGCGAATCTGTGTCCAGAAAATCAAATATTCTTTGGCATTTCCACTAAACTTTTTCAAATCAATTTTCGGAAACATAAATTTGCGTTGTGAAGTTACAATTTTTAACGTCTCTTTCGTTGCTAGTTGATCAATTTTAGCACACAGTTCAGTAAATCGGTCTCGGTATTTTTCACCGCTCAAAAAATCAGTTTCAAACAACTGTTCAGCATTTTCATCTTTAAATATCAGATCATTCATTTCATTCTGGCACTTTTTCAGACGCTGAAATTTGTCATTCATCTGCGCCTTGAAAATAAAAAGCTGTTTTTAGTCCGGCTTTTCATTATCGAACTCGTCGATTTGATTTACCGAACACGTGAACGATCTTTTCAGGGCCTTTCTTTGTGCTTTTAGTGGTGGCACGTTCATTTTGGACTCAACTTAACTAGCAGCCTCCACGCCCCACGTTTGGGCGCAAAAAATATGAAACAAAACCTAGTACAAGAATTCGCTTTAAAATTAAAACTAACGGGTTGAAATGTACCCAATGTAGTGTGAACGCTAGCTATGTAACAATTTACCAAAAATGAATATGAAAGCAAAGTGACACATAAAAGCATTTAATTATCAAAACCACAAACACATTTCATAAAGAATAGTCGGTAGCCCCTATATCGACAATGTTAAATTGAGCCATTTTAGGAACCTGTTTCTCAGAAATTGTTAAATATAAAAACTTCAAATTTTGGTTGTATAATAATTAGGCTTTTTTATTTTAAAAAAAAACTAAAATGTTTCAAATATATAGTTTACTTTTTTCAAAAAAATTCATCGTAAAAGTATCGCTTTGAAATTTGTGAAAATTGTCTTTTTTTTACGATAACTGCTTCTGAGCAAAATATTTTCGGAAAATCTCCAGGAAAGTAGCTCCATTATGTATAGTTACATATTATTTATGTGCAGTAAAAATTGCAAGTAGTTTCATTCATTATTTTCTGTGAAAAAGATCACGCACTTTGAAAACAATCGTTTTAGATAATTGCATTTTAAGTGTAAAAATGCACTTAATCACAAAAATAATGAATTACAACATGTATTTGCCGTGATGTGTATTAGACCAGTGTTTCTCAAAGTGTGGGGCGCGCCCCTCTGGGGAGCGCGATGACCCTACAAGGGGGGCGCGAGCATATCGAAAATGTAAAGATTTTTTTTAAAAAAATAACCGGAAAGAGAAGTAAAACAAAATGCTTTCTTCCATAATAAAAAAAATTCACACAACACTGACATAATTTATGTTTATTATCTGGCTTTTTTCCGTCATCAAATAGCTATCTTGGATCCCAAAACCAAATTAAGGGAAAAAAAAACATTTTGTTTCATTTGCTGTATTTCCTCAATGAGAGATTTTTTTATTACGTTTTAACATAAAATATTACTCGTTAAAAGAAAAAACGAAACCCAGACCCTGAGAAAAATTCTAAGAAGATAAGCAATTTATCACTGTAATTATTATTGAAATACTGTACATTATTTGTAGAAAAAGAAAAAGAAGACATGATTCACTTTTCAGCCAGGCTGCATAGTACGTTTGCTAATCATTTGATTGACCTTCAAACTTATGGTATGGTTATTCAATATTAGTTTTATGCGTTTGCTTTTCGCTTAGGGAAATTGTAAATAATAGAGTTTTACGATATTTGGAAAAGAATTGATTGATTTAACATGTCTGTAATTTTTGTGAAAAGTGTCTCTGATTTGCGTCCTTTATTATGGTCTTGTACTTTTGAATCATTTTAGTTCAGTTTTATTGGATTTTTTCTCAAATCATCAAAGAATTGATTAGTCCTTGAAAGAAGGTAAGTATACTTTCTATAAATTAAAATATTCACTAGAATTCCGATTTGTATCGTGTACAGTAAAAATAATTCTAAACAAATAATTGGGGTGACTGAGTCCCCCCGCACTACCATTAATGTTAGTATTGAGTACGCGCCTGCTCCCGGGTTAAAACATTTTGAAGTCTTCTCGCTTTAAATGTTAAAAAGTAACACAATTATTTTTCATCGGAATTTTAAATTATTTTTTTCGTTATTTAACATTAATTCTAAATGCCAATTCTGTGAGTTTAAAATTACAGCTCTTTTAAACAGTTATTTACAATTATAGCATTTATCTAAAAAAAAATCATTTTACATTTTTGTATACAATGTGGTGCACGCAGTTTTACTCTCCTTACAGTTCAGCTATTATATCAAGAATATTGTTTTATTTTTTTAAAAAAATAAACTCGTGTGAAGAGTCGGTGTTTCAGCCAGTATACGTTTAATGTATCAGTACTGAAGAAGGTATTTTATGAATAATTTCTTATTCCTAAATTTGACCGCGGTAGCCGAGTAGTATAGGTATCGGATTGTGGGTTGCCTTGTCACGAGTTCGAGCCCAGTACCACTAAAGACCCGCCGAGTAGGGCAGCGATGCAGGTTAAATCTGTCGAGAGCTTAAACGTTCTCCCGTTGGTGTGGTGTGGTAGTTAGGAGAGAGGGGTGCCAGATCAGGTGTCGTCCACATCACTTGACCATGGTTCAAAATTACGTGGTCCTTCGTCAAAAGCCCTCGTGCAGCTGAACAGTGCGACGTTAATATTCAATCAATCAATCTTATTACTATATTAAGAACAAGTTTAATAATTATTAGGGACTTCCACGGGCTTGTCTTGTAGAGGAATATTTTTCAAAGGAAGGTTTAATATCAGAAATTGACACTTAAAGAGTTATTTTTCTATATTTAGCTGAGATCTATATTTTGTCTTCAAAGCATCCACCGCAGAAAATCCGTTTTTAATAAAGGTAGGATGTTGAAAATGGTAATAGTATACGAAGTGCTTTTGTTTTCAGTACAGATAATTCCTCATCCATCTCTACCCAAAATTCAAAGAGCGATTTATTACAAAATTGCCTTTTAATTTTTCACTGCATCTGAAATCTATGAAGATTTCTTCTTCGGAAGTTGAGAGCCCTTTTGGAGTATCTTGAAATAGATCCCGAATCCACTCGTAACTTGCTACCAAGCTGTCCTCATCCAGAAAATACTTATTAAATTTCTTTGTTAACATAGCTAAATGATTTTACATGTTTTAAAAACAACTTTCACATGTTGTTCTACAGATTTGTACGTTTTAACACATATCGAGCTGGGGCTTTTTTTCCCATCATTTACTTCAGTAGTGGTAAATCCAAAATTTCAGTATTTTTGAAAATATCGCCTTGATTTAATTTTCGGAACCATGCTCGTTCGTCTGTGTACTTGTTGATTCTTTATTATCATCGAATGTTTGCTTACGACTTAAAAATGTATGTATGATATTGTTTTAATCTACTGCCGAAAATACTTAATTACCGTGAATTACAATTAAGGTGTAAATTTTAAAAAAAATGTTCATTTAAGCTAGATTCGGTAGCAATAGGAGTATCGAGTTGACCAAAACTGACTGGAATTGTACGAGGAAAAGCATTTTTACATGTTTTGCGCAGACGTCCGATAGGTTGCCCAGACTCACGCAAACGTACTCTATAATGCGAGATGTGTGGATATGATAGAGAGCAACATAGACTAGACTATTTTTCTAACGACATTTGTATATTGAGAAATAAATGCTGAAGGAAATAAATCTTGAATTAAATACATCATTTTGCGATCTGTTCCAATTTAAAAATTAGAGAAAGAAAAATAACATAATAATAAGTAAGTAATATATATTTTAAGTAATTTTCTTAAAATATATATTATTTAAAAGTTACATATACACAAAATTTAACATACTTTTCGTATTAATTTGTACAGTTTATAATTAAGATCGTATTGTAACTTTAGCGTCTCTCTCTCAAAGTGCATTTTTATTGCAGTAAATACATTATTGTTGTACAGGGGGCGCGACAAAAATTATGATTGAAAATTGGGTCGCCAGTATTGAAAGTTTGAGAAACACTGTATTAGACATTAGCATCTTCTTTATTTTTTAAGCATAAAATAGAAAACAAAAACATTAAAATGTTCAGAAAAGTTTTCATATTTTGTTATATATATTGTTTTTAGTGTAGAAAATTCACCATCCATCTCTACCCAAAATTCAAAGAGCGATTTATTACAAAATTGCCTTTTAATCTGTCACTGGATGTGAAATCTATGAAAATTTCTTCTTCGGAAGTTGAGAGCCCTTCTGGAGTTTCTTGAAATAGACCCCTAATCCAATCGTAACTTGCTACCAAGTTGTCCTGACCACAAGAAAATACTTTTTAAAATTATTTGCCAACATGGCTAAATGATTTTACATGGTTTTAAAAACAACTTTCACATGTATTTCTTCAGATTTGTAAGTTTTAACACATAACGAGCTGGGGCTTTTTTCCCATCATTTACTTCAGTAGTGTTGAATACAAAATTTAAGTATTTTTAAGAATATTTCCTTGATTTGATTTTCGGAACCATGCTCGTCTGTGTACTTGTTAATCTTTGTTATTGTTGAATGCTCGCTTACGACTTAAAAATGTTTGTATGATTTTGTTTTAACCTACCGCCGTAAATACTTAACCGTGAATTACAATTAACGTGCAAATTAAAAAATGTACCTTCAAACTAGATTCGGTAGCTATAGAAGTATCGAGTCGACCAAAACTGACTGGAATTGTACGAGGAAAAGCATTTTTACATGTTTTGCGCAAACGTCCGATAGGCTGCCCAGACTCACGCAAATGTAACCGCTAATGCCAAATGTGATGGATATGATAGTGAGCAACATAGTCTAGATTATTTTTCTAATGACATTTGTACTTTGAGAAATGGATGCTGAAAGAAATAAATCTTTAATTAAATATATCATTTTGCGATCTGTTCCAATTTAAAAAAATAGAGAAAGAAAAATAACAATAATAAGTGAGTAATATATATTTTGAGTAATTTTTTCTTAAAATATATATTACTCAAAAGTAACATATACAAAATTTAATACTTATACAGTTTATAATTGAGATCACATTGTAGCTTTAGCGTCAAATTGCATTTTTGTTGCAGTAAATACATTATTATTGTACAGGGTGGGAGGGTGCGACAAAATTATGATTGAAAATTAGGTCGCCAGTATTGAAAGTTTGAGAAACACTGGCTTAATCTGTGTTCATGGGGATCTCAGTGTAATCAGGATCAGGTACAGCAACCAATGATGATCCAACTAGAAAATGTGCAGGCGTTAAAGTGTCAACATCATTCGAATCATTAGGAAGAGGACAAATTGGTCGAGAATTAAGAACTGCTTCAAATGGAACTACAAGAGTTATAGAAATTCTTCATGACTTAAAAATGAATTGCCGATTACTCTCTTTAAATAGTATTTTAAAAATTTAACGCCCACTTCCCATAGACCACTAAAATGTGGAGTGGAAGGTGGGTTGAAGTTCCATTTGATTTGTTCTTTTGACAGAAAATCCATTATTTATTCCATCTTACCTTTAAATAACGCTTTGAGTATTTTTTCTTAATTCATTATTTGCACCAACAAAGTTCCGACCATTATCACTATAGATCTCAATGGGTCGCCCTCTTCTAGCCACAAACCGTTTTAAAGCTGCAAGAAAGGCTTCTGTAGTTAAGTCGCAAACTATTTCTAAATGGATAGCCTTAATTGTAAAATAAATAAAAACACAAACATAGACTTTCCTAATCTGCCTGCATTTTCCTGAAAAAGTTTTCAACTCGAAGGGTCCACAATAATCAATACCTACCTGACTGAAAATTCTGCAAGGAGTGGCTCTCGGAACTGGCAAATCAGCCATTAATTGCTGCGAATCTTTTGCATTCACCTTCCTACAGGTGATGCATTTTCTAAGAATTTTTCTAACTACATTTCTTACGAATGGTATCCTAAAACTATTCCTAATATTTGCTAAGGTAGCTTCAGCACCTGTATGAAAATAGAGAATATGAAAATGATTAATAATAACATAAGTAAAATTATGGTTGGTGGGAATTATAACGGAATGTTTCTGATTTCTGGGAATAGGGGAGGTTCTTAACCGTCCTCCAACTCGAAGTAATCCACTATCATCTAAAAAGGAGTGCAAGTGTAACAATTTACATGAGTGTGGAAGAAAAATTCTCTTTTTTAAATATTGAATTTCATTATAAAATGAAGCTCTTTGAATATTTTTTATGATACACTTCAAAGATTCTGATAGTTCTTTACTCCTTAAAGGTCCCATAGTTCGCCTCATTGGATGTCTTGCATTTTCAATAAATCGCTTACAGCAGGCAATTACTCTCTGCAATTTTGTAAAAGATGAACAATTACTAATTATATCCAGTGGTTCCAAGTTCTTTAATAAGGAACATAGAGGAAAGTCCGAAGTTTCTTTCAATTCTTGTAGGAAAAGATCATCTCCTTCTACGGCAGTAATATCATAAGGTTCAAGTTCTTTATACTGATGTAAGAAAGGTGGGCCAAACCACCAAAGTTCACAATGTTGAATTTTATCTGGACTAATACCTCTTGAAAAGATGTCAGCAGGGATGTTTTCAGAATTCATGTGTTTCCAAAAATCACTTTCTGTGAGTTTCTGAATTATGCTGACCCGATTTCTCACAAATGTTTTAAGTTGAGCAAGTGGCTTTTTGATCCAAGTCAGTACAATGCTGGAATCAGTCTGAAGCCTACGCAATGCCATTTGTTTTGAATCTCCCAAGCAACTCGGATCCTTTGATAGAGGCATTTTCACGATAAAACGACCAGTTTCATCTCTATCATAAGTACTCGTAAAGTGTACCGCACATAATTTTTCTTCTCTACTCATTGTAGGAATTTCAAAATCAGGACAATTTTCAATTTCCCCAAAGCGTTTGATACTACTATTAAGCTCATTTGCATAAAAACTAGTCCACAATAGCTCTTATTAGTGTAATTATGTGACATGACGCCGCTAGCTACGTAATCGAATACTGTATCTTGCAATATCAACTTTCCATCTGCTAGTTTTATTTTCCCACTATTTAGAATTTCAAAGAAAATCTGATTTGATAAGAGCAAATTGATTCTTCTAGGCGAATAGAAATTCTCCTCCGTTAATTTAATATACTCAGGCATATTTATCCCACTAATATCTAATTTATTTGTTGGAATCAAACCCGTAATTTCCGGTACAACAAGAAATTCCATTAATTTCTGAAACTGTCTGTTTTTACTTGAAACAACAGTAGACACTTTTTTTTTTATAAATTGAGAAGTTCCGTTAACACCGCAAATAGAGGTGTTTACTCTTTCACACTTCAACCCCAAAGCCAAAGCAGTCTCGTGGTTAATTAGATCACTTTGACTCCCTGAGTCCAGTAGGGCACGCAGAGGAAAGACTTCTCCGCGACAGTTCTGACAATATACTACAGCGGAGCTTAAAAACATAGTTGAATGACCCTTAGAATGTCCCACAAATTCCCCTCCGTTTTCAAACGATTCGACAGTTTGCTTCGGTTGTAAACATTCACTGTTTACATTTAAAGTAGGGGTGGTGATTCTAGGTTCCATATTTGGCAGAGTTTCGCTACCTGGACTCTTTTGGCTATCCACATTTCTCTCGAAATTTCTACTCAAAAGTGAATTGTGACGCTTAGAACAATTAGAACAATTCCTCGAACTTTTGCATAGAGCCTCTTTATGAGAAGAGTTGAAACAATTGATACAAAGATTGTTCCTTTTCACTGAATTAAATATTTCATTAACGCTCTAATGGTTAAATATTTTGCATCTAAATACAGGATGAGATTGTTGTTTACAAATTACATTGTTAGCCGGATCTAATTTAGCCAGGAAAAACTTTGTTTTATAAATTCGTTCCGATGAAAAAGCTGTTGCATTATTTGTTTGAATATTTTCTAGAATTAAACAACTTTTTAACAAAAAGTTCATAAAATCCTCCCACGTAGGCAGTTCCGTAGAGGCTCAGTTGAGCTCATAATTCTTTCTTGTTTCCTTATCTAATTTTCTTAAAATTCAAGTTATCAATAGAACTTCTGGAAATACGTTTAATTCTAATCCTACCATTTTTAATCCTCTTAAATGTTTTTGACAACAATCTATTGAAGTTCTTAAATTTTTAGCTGATTGAGTAAATTTTTTCAATGACAATATTTCAGTGAAATGACTATTTATTATCAATTTTTTATTCTCAAATCTCATTTTCAAGCATTCAAATAATGAAGTATATGAATAGTCAATCGTTATAACATTTTTAGCAATTCCAGTGAGTGAAGATTTTAAATAATACAACTTTTGAGAATCATTTAAACTATTGTTAGAATCAATTAAAGAAACAAATTGTTCTTTAAAATTAAACCACTCATGGTAAGAACCATTAAATCTTGGCAATTGAATATCTGGTAATTTAATGTTCTTAAAACTATTTTTACAAGATGTAACAGCATTATTCTTCAGATCAATATTTGAAAGAATATTTTTAATTCTTTGGATATTATATATATATATATATATATATATATATATATATATATATATATATATCTTCGCAATTATCTTCTAAATCCAGGATTTCTGATTCAAGGGGTTCCAAATCACTATCATCTGCTACTACTTCATAATATTCATCCCGAATATCACTTAGCTTAATTCGTAAAGTTTTCAAGGTATCCAGTTTGGATTCTAAATGTGTTTTGTCCTTTTCATCCGGGTTGTTCATGAAGTCCTTAATTCTTGTTAGCTGAGCTTTCACCGCCCCACGCTTCCTATTTAGCGCTTTTACTGCTTCTTTAGACATACTACTATAAATTCTAACGATACTACAAATGTTCTACAACTCCGCGAGTGGACCAAATGTTGACTAAAATAACTAAATGGACTATAAATTTGACAATTTTTAATACGCGAAACGGATCCCAACCATATGGGACCGCTACATTTTTCGAACTGTTTACAAATAGGTTACAACAGTTGGCTCGGAGCAATCTATACAAAGAATTCTCGCTAACTGGGGCACCAACAGCAGTCAACCAGGAATTTTTTGATAATATCAAAGGATGATTTTCATTAATGGACAAATTAAAAAATTCTAGCTCTTCTCCTAATCGTATGAGTTCGTTTTCATCTAAATAAGGCATGGAATTATATAAAGGGGATTGATTCCTTTTCTATTTTATTATCTTTTAAATATTTAAGTTCTTCAGTGAAGAATTTTTCTTATTCAACTTGTATCCAAAATCTTTCAGCTTCTTATAACTCTTCACTTGTCAAGGGGACCATGTAATACATTGGATATTTTCATCATCTTAATAAATTGTTTCTGCCACGTGGTAAATCTTAACACTTTTTCTAAGTTGCTATATTTGGAGATGTCAAATATACATTTTCGTTCTTCTATAATACATTAATGCTAAACAATATCGTTAGATTTTCTATTTTCTTAATCAGATGAATTAGGGTTTTGTGTATTGTGCTGAGTGGCAAAGTAAAATTGCAGTGATTTTACAAAAATAAACTTTATTTTCCAACATAACAAATAATTTTCGAGTTTATATATTCCCTTCCTCGGAGTGGAATCCTGGGAAGATAGAAGAAATACCAGAGGACATTTCTTCTGACCAATGAAATTCAATACTAGGTTTTAACAGCCAATAAGACGTAAGGATCAAGAATCCATTACTATGAGTAAGGATGATCCGTTATTATGAGAAATAATGATCCGATATTATAAAAGTACACTACAGCAGTGCTTCAAAAACTTTCAATACTGCCCCCCCTTTTCTATCACAATTTTTATCACGCCCCCTTATACATTAACCCTCTAACCGGATAGCACGGAAAATTCCGTCAGTGTAAAGATGCATCGAAAATGGAGTGCACTGATTCTTCTGCCTTCAAGTAACGTTTTCAAAAGCGGATTAGCCGCACTTTTCTGAAATCCTTTCCCCCTTTTAAGGTTTAACATCTTGAAAGATAATTGGGGACGGTGGAAGCAAGACAGCAGGGCACTGAGGGGAAGTTTTATGGCTCCCAGGAAACCCCGTGTTTTGACCCTGGAGCTATCGTAAAAAATCAGAGGGAAATTTCTTCAGAACACAAGAAGTGTTTGTTTGCTAGCTTGTATTTTAAAAGTTTTCAAAAGTCCCAAAGCATAAGTAAAATATGTTACAATTCCCTTTTGTGGTTTCATATTAATTTGAAACTGTAACAAGTTGGGGCGTGTCAGTGCAATCTGCTATTTTATATAGTTAGACAAATTATATTTTTTTAAGTATATTCTTTCGCTTCATTTTTCTTATTTTAATCAAAGCTTTCAGTTTTGGAAACAAGATTATTTTATTATAAGATACCGAAAAAAAATTAATAAAACATCAAATTCTTTAAAATTTGAAACCTTTTCAATTTTCCAACCACTAAAAATGAATAAATTAGAACTTCATCAAATCATTTGAAACATTTTCTTACACTTTGATAAAAATAATAACAAAAAAAAAAAATTAAGATTTATTATTATATTTTTTTTTAGATTTCAAAGCCCAAGTGTTCAGGGAAGTTTAAGTGCAGTGCCTAGAGTTAAATATTGTTAAAATATCCCGAATTATATTTGAATTTTAAGTGCTTGAACTTCAGTTTACATCAAAGACAACATGAATGAAGATTTTCACACATTTTTTTATAACATGAATGTTTGAATAAATGGTAACCAAAAATATAGGGAAACATTTACAGTAGACATTTATGCATATAAATAAACATAAAAATCAATTTTAAATTCAAGCTATTCAAAAACATTCGATTTATTGTTCAAAAATATCTATTTATACAAAATACCTCAACATTTATCTTTTTAAAAGGCTAACTGAATAAGTAATTAAAATCTGGGTATTTTTTGAAATCTCGACCGTCTAAAGCTAGAAATTTTATGTTAGAAATTCCAATTGAAATTTCGAAAAAAAATGCATCGCGCAGTTAAAAATTATTTACCATAAGTTTTAGCAATTGTTTGAGTATAATAAAAATTTCAAATTTTATTATACAGCTTCTTTGGTATCTTTTAATATTTTTCGAAAATTTAATACAATTCAGTTGAAAACTGCATGCTAAGAGCCAAAAATATACTAAAAAATTGATGAATATACAATTACCATAAATTCTTACATAGAAGCAAAACTGAGAAGCTAAAGCGTAGGAATGAAAAATTTTGAGTATATCTGAAGTAGTTTTCGAAATATTTATTTTAAAGTTCAGAAAATTTGTCTGCGTTATATTATACTTAATATTAATTAAATGGTTAAAATAATATGTTACTATTAGTCATGTAATCGTTTGATGACACATTCATATACTAAAAAAATGTATCATGGTCATTAATGCGAATGTCAAGAATTTTATGTAATTTTATAAATTCATACATTAAGATATTGATGTAGAAAATATAAAACGACCATCTAAAATACATGAAAAATTCAGTCTGCTATAAAAGGATCTTGACAAACTAAATCCGGCATTTTCACTTACTATGGCAGAGCCGGCTTAGTCAGGGGCGATCTGGAAAAACCGAGAGAGAACCGCGGTTTTGATGGATGCCGCTCTAGCTTTTAAAGTTCAAAGGAAAAATTATATATATATATATATATATAAATTACAAATGTAAAAATGAATCTTGTAATTTTCCATACATTTTTATAACATCGAATTGTCAAATTGGCTTCCAATGCATTGTTGTGCTTGACAATTTGTAAGGTAACCAACCCTACTTTAGATAGATTTGTACTATTTTTTCGTAACCGTATTCCTTTTAAAAGTAATTTGTGCAGCCGAAATACACCTTTTGCACCCTTAAAAATTTATGTAAACTATAAAGGTTAATTTTAATTTATGCAACTTTTGAAATGTTTATAATTAACCATTTCCGTCTAAACAGTTTACATGAAAAAAAGTTTGGATTTCCTCATTCATTAGGGATTTATATAAGATTCTAACATTAAATTTTATTTTTCACCGAATAGGATCAAATGGTGGTGTATAGTGCTTCCCTACCATAGGTCTGGGGTTCTTTTAACGGGCTGCACCAGGTCGACTCTGCCTTTCTTCCCCGCTACATTGGGTCGATAAATGAGTACCAAGCTTGCTTCGGGTCTTAAACACTGTAGGTCTCTGTTCAGACAGACCACCAAATCGGGACATCTGTTCATGCACCTCAGCGTCCAATGGTCACGTGTATTATGATGGGCACAGTAGTTCCTGGCCCTCATGGATTGTTGTGCCACTGAGTTTGAGTCTTAAGTTTGAGGATTACCTCACTTTGGTGATACCCCTTAGATAAACATGTATTTCCACTCATTTGCAATTAAACATTTTTCTTTCAATTACGTTTATTTCAGAAGGAAGTTTGATTTTTCAAATGTATTTGCTTAATAACATGTGTATTTGTGTATTATATTAAAAATTTATCAATCCAAAATTACATGTTCTTAGCTCTTCTAAAAGCTTTTAGGATTTCACAACTGATCTTACAATCCATATACGTTTTATAGCAGTATATTTAAAAATGATAAGGACATTTTTACGACTGTGTGAGCTGTTATGCCTCGTTTATAAATATAAAAAATTGCATTCAGCTACAGTTTTTAAAATGTACAGAAATAAGTGGAGAAATAGGATACTTATACATATTATGAATATTTTTGACTGCAGTAAGATATATTTATATTTCAGTTTCTTTACAATTTGAATAGAAGTTGTAAGCCATTTTGCGAATAGTTTGAAATTGAATATAAACCCATAGGGTAATTAATATTGTAAAGTGTTTTATTTTGATACCAGTACACATTAAAATAAAGCTCATTTGCAGTTATATGATCAGCTTTAGTGATATTTAAATTTTCAAAAATAGTCTACACGTACGAAAACATTCTTTCACAACCGCACACCACATCTCTCATACTATATCTTCCTTACAGCAGGAAATATTTGTGTATACTGAAAAATTTAATACAGGATACATTTCCAAGTGTTAAATTTGTTTTTAAATATGGTATGAATACATTGTGGAACTGTCGGTTAACTTCACTGAACAAAATTGTTTTAAGTGTACTGTTTTTTGAAAGACAAAATTAATTAGGGAGAACTTTTCTTACAATAGAATTTGTAATGACTGAATTGTGTGAAAATGTAGTTATCGATTTGTGACATTTTTCTTGTAATAAAAGAAACAGAAAGATAAGAAATTTAACTTGAGTAGAAAAAGGTTAGAAGTACTGTCATGCGCATTTGAAGAAGTATATCCCCCATTAAAATTAAAAATTATTGACTGGATGTGTGTTATGTCCATCACAAATGCCGATGTAGAAAAGATATTTCTGTTTAATGCAAGAAGTTCGAAAAGAGAGCACTATTAATAAAAATTTAGATTTTTTCCGAAAAATATTCAGTTAACATAAAAATATCATTTATATGATTTAAATTTAAACAAATTAAAAGTATATTGAAATCATTTTTTATGTTATTCAAAATTAAAAATATAAATGAATAGAGAAAGATCTGTTTTATTTCATAAATATGCACCATTAATTGTCTTGTTTTAAAAAGAAGATAGGGTCTTTACTCTTTTTACCTCATAACTTTTTTTAAAAACAGGAAAGTGAGCGCATTTTCTTACTCTCTTATTCAAAAATGAACACAGGATGCTTTTTTCTGGTTCAAATCGCAATACCAAAATATTTTTTTTTTAATTTGTAAAAAATGACAGAAAAATTAATTTTGTTTGAAGAAAATATATCTATTTTTCAACTTTTAACACGCCATTTATTTCATGTTTTTTTACCCTGCATTTTGTTTTAATTTTACTGTGACTGAATCTATGGGGAAAACGACAGAGTAGAACTACGGTTTTCATACAAGTTTGCCCAAGGCAACTTTACAGCTAGCTGTAAACGATTGCTATCCTGGTTCTCACTGAACAAAGACGCCGAACCAAGTCATAAAATTGTCCCCTTTCGACCTCCCAAGTTTTAAAAGTGGGAAAGAAATGAAGTGTGTTGCATTTTTGAAGGGAATAGCAATATAAGAGTAAAACGCTTTCGGAATAACTTTTGAGGAGGAAGGTATCCAGTTAGAGGGTTAATAATGTACTAAATGCAATAATAATGCACTTTGACGCTAAAGCTACAATAGGCGATCTTAATTATAAAACCTTCAAATTAGTAACATAAGTATTAAAATTTTGTATACTACTTTTAAGCAAAAAATAAATAAATAAAATAATAGGATAATTATTATGTTATTTTTCCTTTCCCTAATTTTAAATTGAACACATTGAAAAATGCGATGGTTGCTTAGAAGACAAAATATGGATATCTGCTAAATATAGAAAAATAACGCAGAGGGTCAATTTCTTATCATAAGCATTCCTTATAAAAACTTTGCTTTGCAAGACAAGCCCATGGAAGTCATTGATACTTATTAAACTTGTTCTTAATTTAGTATTAATTAATTAGTTATAAAATACTCTGTGCAGCACTGATACATTAAAATATACCGGCTGATGTGCCCGCTCTTTGCCCGAGTTCATTGATAAGAAAATAAAACATTATTGATATAATAGCTGAATTGTAAGGAGTGCAAAGCCAAATCCTCGACAATTTTTACAAAAACATAAAATGATTTTTTAAAATGGTTGCTCAAATTCTAATTAGTTTTAAGCGAATGGTAATTTTAAGCCTCACAGAATTAGCATTTATATTTGATGTTAAATAATGAAGAATAATATAAAATTTCGATGAAGAATAACTGTATTATTTTGAATATTTAAAGCGAAAAGTCTTCAACATGTTTGAACACAGGAACAGTCGCGCAATGGATACGGTCGAGCGGGGTTATTGAGTCACCCCAATCCTTTTTTATAATTATTTTATTGTACACGAGACAGATCGTGATTCCAGCGAAAAAATTAATTAAAAGAAAGTTTACTTACCCCTACTTTCAAGGACTTTTCAATTTTTCTTTGGTAACAATTAAACAGTTTTGCCAGAATTAACGATTTCGTAATCTGTGCGTCCCGCGCGACCACTTCCGGGTAAAAAGTGTATCCATTATGATTATATTAAATTGTGTAGTAAAATGTTTTTCGCGTTATGCTTTATATGTATAGAATAATCGTAAAAATTTGTCTTGGTGAAATAATTCTTCAAAGTATATATATATATATGTCATGATTTTAAAGACAGAATCAGATTAAAGTTAGAAAAGTGAAAAAAACGACATTTATTGGTTCATTGGTACATCTGTTCTGCTACCGAGAGAGGAGGAAAAAACACGCCATGGTGGTGGTTTCAAGTGGATAACACTTGAAAAACATATGGTAAGTATCGCTGCTTTGAAGAGGGGCTTGCAAGTTAATGCTGACATATGTTGACTATTAAATCTAACGATCTGGAATTAGACATGTCTATTGGCTAGGTCATTTGTTTCCGAAGAAATAAATGGGTGATTAGTTTGATACTTGAATATGAGACCTGAGAAAGATGAATCAAGTGCTAGATAGGGAATTTAATTTTTAATCTAATTTAATTATCCTTATATATATATATATATATATATATATATATATATATATATATATATATATATATATATATATATATATATATATATAAGACGCATTTGTTGTCTGTTTGTCTGTTCCCTCATAACTCAAGATCCAGACAAGCAAATAACGAGAAATTTAGTACACGTGCACAAAATGACGCGAGGAAGGTTCTTAAATAAGTTTGGCGTTCCTAATTTTTTCCAAATTTTTTAAAATTTAATTTTTAAGTGATTTTTCAGTGTTATGACGTTATATCATGTCACGTTTCTCAGTAAGTGGACGATTTACACTTTACATGCAGTTTTTCAAGATTAATACAAATTTTTACTGTAGCTATGTTAATCGGTTGGAATATTTATTCAATTTTTCTATTCTTTGATATTTAATTAGGATTATTTTTTGAATAAATCATTTTTTAAGGTTCAACTAAAATTTCATTTTGTTGTTTTGGCAACATTAGGTATTATCGCGGGATGTGTTTATATGTGTGATTTTGCTTAAAAATTACAACTTACAATTTCAGTATTTTTTCGGAGAATTTATTTCTTTCTTTAAAATGCGAAGGTTATAATTTCGACAAACTAAAACTTCTTATTGGTAATGGTATTTCAGTTCTTATTACTGTGATTAACATAAGTATAGTATTTCCGTTTTCGTTATCAGTTTTAGATAGTATGAATTTAATAATATTTTGCAATTTTATGTGTCTTTATTTTAACCTTTAAGGGTATACTATTGGCTTCAGTGCATAAAATTGCAACACAGAAAATCATACTTGGGTAATCATACTGCCCAAGCAAAAGCAGTGTTGGTAGTAATTACATATCAAACTGGAATAGGCAAAACAGAATGAGCAAAACAGACAAATGGCTTAAATACCTGTTGAGGAAGCAGGTGGTCGTAAGTTAAATTATTTTTGGCACCTATGTAATATCCTAACAATCGCCAACATTCAAAATAACTTGCGAAGTTGGAACCCCGATTTCGCATGTCATATATATGCTGAATTGTGAGTCGTGCTTCGTTCCATATAACGTAGACAATAGGTTGCGTTTATACGTAAGTACCTTATTTTTTCAAATTATGCTTTTGCATTGATAAAGTTAGTTCAGTTCTTTTTATGTCAGTTAATGTTAGTATTGTTTTTCATTTTTCAATTTATTTTATTATCGGGATATATATACTTTGGATAATTTTTTTATTTAGTACTAACATATTATTGCACAGTCGCCAACGTTGAAGACAACTCGCCACTTTGGCAATCCCAACTTTGTATGCGTTAAATTGGAAAACATGTGCTTCATTTTGTATAATGTCACCAATAGGTTCCAATAATACATAAGTACCTTTAATTATGTTCATTACTATAACATAAGACTAGCCACAACACTAATTTGGCATGATTTTAAAATCATGCCCAAAATGAGTAGCCTACCAATATGAAATTATTATGAGTATTATCTTAGCCTGTTTTATCTTTCCCTCCACTAATCATTAAATAATTCAATATATAATTTTTTTTATATTTTAGTACTTACATTTTTTTTGGCGATTATGTACTGCAAATATTTTTTTTACACATTGCGATGTCTTTGGCAAAATTAATGAGTGGTATTTTCCTTAAATATGTTTTTTATCTGTTTTTGACAATTTTTAAAATTTTGTTTGATGTCTGTCTAAAAGGCAAATAGAAAACAAAATATTTTACAGTATATATATTATGTTTGTACTAAAATGTTTATACTGATTTAGTCAAAATAGTGAGCCTTCTTTTATTTTTGATATCTTTTTAAGATTTAATTTTATGTTATAACTAGCTATACCTAGCTAAATGTTGCTTTGGCTCAGTCAGCTTTAAAAGACTGTTACACCATAAAATATGCCATGAAGCTTACAAAAGTATTACACAAGAATTCAAACAAATCTATATCTATATATACATATGACGCATTTGTTTGTCTGTCTGTTTCCTTATAACTCAAGATCCAGACAACCAAATAACGTGAAATTTGGTACACATTCACACAATTACATGGGGAAGGTTCTTAAGGGGACTTGGTACCCTTTGAGCAAACTTCTTTATTTACGTATTTAAAAATTATATTTTAACATTTTATACAATGTTTCTATTCAAGAAAATGTTACCAGATGAAAATTTTCATATATTATTCACACAATTTTAAAAATTTAAATTTTTTGAAGAAAAAATTGGGAAAATTTTAAAATCCTACTCCTTTTGTAAAAATTAATTTTTTGACCTGAAATTTTTTTATAATATTCTTATGGATGTTCTTAACAACTTTAGGGATCGATTTTAGAATAACTTCATTCGTTTGTGAGAAACAAAATAAAATGTTGATATACAGGCTAAAAATCAACGAAAAAGCCAACATGTCTTACATTTTCTTTTTTTTAAAAAAAAGTATTCAGTTTATAGCAAAACGGATCCCTAATTTTTTTTACATGCTTTATTTTTAACACTCAGAAAAAAATTGAAGTGATTGGTAAATAATTGTCGAAGGAGTAGCATTTTGAATGCACTAAGGTTTCGAAAAACACAAACTGAGAAAAACCACTTTAAAGTTTATAATTCTGAAAAAATAATTATTATAAGCTTAATTAAACTTAAAATACCACTTTAAGATATTACTTATACGTTTTTCTTTAAAATAATTGCATTTTCATCTGTTTTCAACCCACATATTTTTATAAATGATCAACTCTTAGAGAGTACTAATTGCACAAGAAAACTCAAGAAAACCTTAAAAAAAATTTTTTTTTCTGTCATGACAGAAATTTTAGCTGTTTTTCTTCTTATAATATTAAAGTATTACATTTGTATGAAAAATATATCAGGAATAAGAAATGAAATTATAAAATTAATAATATAAAATGCCTTAATTTAAAAATTTTACATGCACACATTTCACAAGGAAGAAAAATTACATTATTGTATTGCCTCGGAAATATTCTGCTTTTAATACTACACATTCTTTTTTATAGTTATTATTTCTATTTATAAAATAGATTTTTTTATCATAACGCATTTTTTAGCTTTTTTTTCTAAAAAAGGGGTGTGGCTGAATTGCCTAATTTGTTTTCAAATGAAGTTTTATTCAACTTCTAACTTTCCGACATGCTCACAAGTGATATATCAATCGAAAGATAATAATGCAAAGAATAAGATTAAATGAAAATAAAAAAACGATAGGTTTGTGATTTTTAGGGTGCCAAGTCCCCTTAAACAGGTTTCGTTCCCTCCCAACCTCACCCTGGCCTCCTCCAGCCAAAAAGAGTGCTCCATGTGCATGTTCTGAGCCATGGGTTCATTTTAGAGAAAACTTTACTAAACAAAAGCGGAAAGTAATTTGCAATACTTCTTTGTTGTATTTACTTTACTGCAAGCAAATACTGCAACAAATATCACATTACTTACTACATTGCATTCCATTCCTTCATTCATAGGAATGCATTGTCATTTTTTGCTACTGTCATGCCTCTGAGATAAAGGGGGAGAGTACAGACTTGAAGACAGCATGTTTTTCTCATGTTCAGTTGTAAGTGGCCTGCTCTAGAGTGGGCAGGGAGGAAAATCTTTTTGTACACACTCCAAATGGAACTGCCAAAAGTGTTGTCTATCACATTGCTTTAAGATAAATTTTCCCTTTTATTGCATGCAAATAAACAGTTTTGTAAGCTTCTACAGGAAACCTTATTTTAAACCCGGGCAAAGCCGGGTACTTGCAGCTAGCATATATATATATATTCCCCCCGTGGTTTTCCAAATATCATAAAACTCTTTTGCATGGAAAAAAGCGCTTGTCGTACTGTTGTACCAGTTTACCAATTTCTTCTGTATAAAAAGCGTCCGCCTGTGATTTAAACAAATGTGTCACAGCGTTTTTAAGTTCCTCAACGTCAGCGAAATGCTTTCCCCCAAGCCACTTTTTCATTGCAGTGAACAGATGGTAATCAGATGGAGTTATATTCGGGCTGTATGGAGGATGTTGAAACACATCCCATTTAAATTTGCGCAAAACCTCTCGTGTTCTTACAGGAGTGTTAGGGCGTGCGTTATCGTGCAGAAGCACAACTCCAGAACTCAGTAGACTGCGACGTTTGTTCTGGATGGCTCTTTTCAGGTTTTTCAACTTGCGACAATAACTTCGGAATTGATTGTTGTTCCACGCGTTATGAATTGAATAAGCAAGATTCCTTGAACATCCCAAAAGACGGTAACCATCAGCTTCCTCGCGGACAAAGTTTGACGGGCTTTCCTCAGCCTAGCTGCAAGTACCCGGCTTTGCCCAGGTTTAAAATAAGGTTTCCTGTAGAAGCTTACAAAACTGTTTATTTGCATGCAATAAAAGGGAAAATTTATCTTAAAGCAATGTGATAGACAACACTTTTGGCAGTTCCATTTGGAGTGTGTACAAAAAGATTTTCCTCCCTGCCCACTCTAGAGCAGGCCACTTACAACTGAACATGAGAAAAACATGCTGTCTTCAAGTCTGTACTCTCCCCCTTTATCTCAGAGGCATGACTGTAGCAAAAAATGACAATGCATTCCTATGAATGAAGGAATGGAATGCAATGTAGTAAGTAATGTGATATTTGTTGCAGTATTTGCTTGCAGTAAAGTAAATACAACAAAGAAGTATTGCAAATTACTTTCCGCTTTTGTTTAGTAAAGTTTTCTCTAAAATGAACCCATGGCTCAGAACATGCACATGGAGCACTCTTTTTGGCTGGAGGAGGCCAGGGTGAGGTTGGGAGGAACGAAACCTGTTTAAGGGGACTTGGCACCCTAAAAATCCCAAACCTATCGTTTTTTTTATTTTCATTTAATCTTATTCTTTGCATTATTATCTTTCGATTGATATATCACTTGTGAGCATGTCGGAAAGTTAGAAGTTGAATAAAACTTCATTTGAAAACAAATTAGGCAATTCAGCCACACCCCTTTTAGAAAAAAGCTAAAAAATGCGTTATGATAAAAAAATCTATTTTATAAATAGAAATAATAACTATAAAAGAATGTGTAGTATTAAAAGCAGAATATTTCCGAGGCAATACAATAATGTAATTTTTCTTCCTTGTGAAATGTGTGCATGTAAAATTTTTAAATTAAGGCATTTTATATTATTAATTTTATAATTTCATTTCTTATTCCTGATATATTTTTCATACAAATGTAATACTTTAATATTATAAGAAGAAAAACAGCTAAAATTTCTGTCATGACAGAAAAAAAAATTTTTTTTAAGGTTTTCTTGAGTTTTCTTGTGCAATTAGTACTCTCTAAGAGTTGATCATTTATAAAAATATGTGGGTTGAAAACAGATGAAAATGCAATTATTTTAAAGAAAAACGTATAAGTAATATCTTAAAGTGGTATTTTAAGTTTAATTAAGCTTATAATAATTATTTTTTTTCAGAATTATAAACTTTAAAGTGGTTTTCTCAGTTTGTGTTTTTCGAAACCTTAGTGCATTCAAAATGCTACTCCTTCGACAATTATTTACCAATCACTTCAATTTTTTTCTGAGTGTTAAAAATAAAACATGTAAAAAAATTAGGGATCCGTTTTGCTATAAACTGAATACTTTTTTAAAAAAAAAAAAATGTAAGACATGTTGGCTTTTTCGTTGATTTTTAGCCTGTATATCAACATTTTATTTTGTTTCTCACAAACGAATGAAGTTATTCTAAAATCGATCCCTAAAGTTGTTAAGAACATCCATAAGAATATTATAAAAAATTTCAGGTCAAAAAATTAATTTTTACAAAAGGAGTAGGATTTTAAAATTTTTCCCAATTTTTTTTCTTCAAAAATTTAAATTTTACAGGAGTGTTAGGGCGTGCGTTATCGTGCAGAAGCACAACTCCAGAACTCAGTAGACTGCGACGTTTGTTCTGGATGGCTCTTTTCAGGTTTTTCAACTTGCGACAATAACTTCGGAATTGATTGTTGTTCCACGCGTTATGAATTGAATAAGCAAGATTCCTTGAACATCCCAAAAGACGGTAACCATCAGCTTCCTCGCGGACAAAGTTTGACGGGCTTTCCTCAGCCGGGTTGGAGAACTGGCATGACCCCATGTCATAGACTGTTGTTTTGTCTCCACATTGACATGCGCTACCCAAGTTTCGTTACCAGTCACCATTCTGTTCAAAAAGTCCTCCCATCCGTGTGGTACCGGGAAAGAAATTGTAAGGTAGCGCCCATTCGACTGGTTTTGGGGATTTTCGTGAGCATTTTTGGTACCCATCGAGCACAGAACTTCCGGTATCCTAATTTTCCCGCGACTGTGTCATACAAAACTGTCCGAGAAATGTTTGGAAAGTGTTCTGAAAGTTGGAAGATTGTGAAATTACGGAGCAAACGAATTTTTTCATAGATTTCTTTGATGAGATCAGCACTCACTACAGACGTCCTTCCACTCCGTGATTTCTCATGATAGTTTGTTCTTTTGTCCTTGAAAAATCGTACCCATTGACGTACTACAACTTCACTCATAATGTTTAATCACAGCACACAATTCACAATGGATATCAGCTGCTATCAGTTTTTTGGCCCAAAGAAATCTTATCACTCCTCGTACCTCACATTTCGCGGGATTTTCTATGGCGGCACATATTTTGTCACGTTATAACTAGCAAACGCTTTGACCTACGACACTCTCACTCGCCGAGTGGAAGCTTACTGAATCACAGATTACTCGTGCATTCGATTGAGGACGCTCCGAACCGTACTTCCAGCACCACGGCCAAACGGCGGTTACTTTCCGAATTGCCCTCGTATAAATATAACAATGTTTGTAATTTACAAAAATAAGGCACTATAAAATACATAAATTGCAATAACACGTACAATTGTTTATATACACAATACAATAAAAGATATACATATATAAACTACTAAGAAGGAATTTGAATTAGTAAGTTAATCTCTCAGAGAGAGAGGAAAATGTACGTGCCTGTTAGAACGTGTGGTTTTGATATTTTTATCAACAACAGTTTTATCTTCAATTTGTTGCTTGGTGAGAGGTGGTTCAAAATTTGAACTATCCTTTTGGGAATTAAAATCTTAAAATTCAAAAGCTGGCTTGCATCTGGCTATAGTGACAGTTACATTTTTATTATTTACACAAATTATAAAATTTTTATCAGATCTACTTTTAACCAAATGAAGTACAGTGTAAGGAGTTAAATGAGGTCGAATTTTGTAATTTCTAAGAAAAAAAAACGTGTGTGCATGTGCTTAATGATTGGTGCACATAGCTCTTCGTACAACTATGAGAATCAGGAGATATTGGGCTAAGTTTTCTCATCATGGTAATTAACTTCGAAACATAAGTGGGTGTCACAGACGTTTGAAGATATTCTGAAGATATAAGATCAGATAGTAAACGTAAAGTAGTACCATAAACTAGTTGAGAGCTTGTTGCTTTTAAATCGTTCTTCATTGCTGAACGTAATCCTAATAATAAGATAGGGAAAATATCGGTCCAACCAGCGTCCTCATGGGCAATAATAGCACTTTTGAGATGCCTGTGGAACCGTTCTATCATTCCAATACTTTGTGGATGGTAAGAAGCTGAATGAATGTTATGGCTACCCATCATGTTTGTAAGCTCTCTCATTAGAGAAGACTCAAAATCTGTTTCTTGATCAGTTGTAATTGTAACAGGTGTGCCGAAACGAGAAATCCAACCATTTAAAAGTGCACGAGCTGTGGTTTCTGCCAACATGTCTTCGGTAGGAATAACTTCAGGCCACCTGGTATACCTGTCTATGATGGTAAGACAATATTTATATCCTTTGGATGGTGGATAGGGTCCAATATAGTCAATATGAATGTGGGCAAATCGAGCATCGGGTAGAGCAAATGTGCTTAGTGGAGCTTTGGTATGTTTGAATACTTTTGCTCGCTGACATTTTTCACAAGATCGAACTCTTTTTTTGATGTCTTTTCTCATTCCTGGCCAAAAGAAACGCTTAGAAATTAAATTAGTTGTAGCGGATATTCCACGATGGGATAGAAAATGCAGATTTTGAAATACCACTTCTTTGAGATTTTTATTGACGAAAGGTCGAGGGGTTTCAAGTGACTTATCACAATACAAAGAAACGCCTTCAAGGGAAAAATACTGTTTTTCTAGTTTAATAGAAGAATCTGCTTTAAAGAAAGATTGAATTTCAGAATCATGAAGTTGTGTTTGAGCAAACTTTTTGTAGTCTAAAATGGGTGGTTTTATACTTTCATCAATTTCTACTCTAGATAAGACATCTGCAACTTTGTTTGTGTTGTTCCAACTACATAGCGAATATATGTGGAAAATTGTGAAATATAATCGAGATGTCTTAGTTGACGTGGTGTACATTTATCTGGTTTCTACTTGAAAGCGTATGTCAGGGATTTTTGATCAGTATATATAATAAATTCGCGACCTTCAAGCATGTGTCTAAATTTTTTATTGAAGTATATATTGCCAAAAGTTCTCGATCATAAGTACACCAATTTTGTTGAGTTTTCGAAAGCTTTAAACATAAAAATGCTATTGGTTCTCAGTTACTAGTAGAAAGTTGTATCAAGGAACTACCAATGGCGAAATTTGATGCATCGATCCAAACAATTAAAGTAGCACCAGGAATCGGATGCTTAAGAAGAGTTGCATCAGCTAATGCTGTTTTAGCAGCAGTAAAGGAATTTTCCGCTTCTTCAGTCCGTTCAAGAGGAGTTTGCGGATTTTTCGAAGGACGAGATGGTTACTTTTTGTTTGTGTGACCTTCTAAAAAATTTATTAGGGGTGTTAAAATGTGGGCTGCTTTAGGAATGAATCTTCGATAAAAATTATACATTCCAAAAATCTACGCAATTGCGTTAAAGTGTTAGGTCTAGGAAGGTTTTGAATAACATCGACTCGATCAGGAAGAGGTGAAATACCTTCAGTGGAAACTTGAAATCCAAGAAATTTTAAACTATCTACTCCGAAAGTACATTTTGAAGGTTTAATCGTTAAGTCATAATAATCAAGTCTTTCAAAAAGTGCAGGGAGATTAGTAGTATTTTCTTGAACATTTTGAGATGCAATTAAGATATCATCAATAAAAGCATAAACACCTTTCAAACCATGAGTAACTTCGTCGATAAATCTTTGAAAAGTGCTAGCCGCATTGCACAAACCAAACTGCATTCGAGTGCTTTCGAAGAGACCAAATGGAGTACAAATAGCAGTTTTCTGTATGTTTTCGGAAGCAATCGGAATTTGGTGAAATGCTTTAACAAGATCAATATAAGAAAATATCCTTATCCCATGTAGATCACTTGTAAAATTAAGA
The DNA here is from genome assembly GCA_019973935.1 of Trichonephila clavipes. Classification (NCBI taxonomy): domain Eukaryota; kingdom Metazoa; phylum Arthropoda; class Arachnida; order Araneae; family Nephilidae; genus Trichonephila; species Trichonephila clavipes. The sequence goes on along the minus strand of BMAU01017596.1, from coordinate 731,058 downwards.
ATGCTAGGAAACGGATATTTATCCTTTTTTTTGTTTGAGCATTTAATGCTCTAAAATTGCCAACAGGGCGCCAATCATTGCTTTCTTTTTTAGGAACCATATGCAATGGGGAAGAATAATTACTACTGGTGGGCGCATGCAGCCTAAATCCAACACATGTGCTGAAATTCCATTTTCGCAATTTTTAACCTGTTTGGAGTTAGCATAAACAGGTGGTCCAAAAGTAACAATATTGCGAACTACATTATGCTTAACTGTTTGGTTTGCACAAGGTGGTTTTACAAAATAAGGAAAATCATTCAACATTTTAGAAAAATCATTATCAATAACATGAGTTTTAATTGAGAAAATATTAGAATTTCTAATAATACAATGACAATTTAATTTTGTAGAAGCATCAAATAAAGTACGATTTCTTAAATCAGGTTTTATATTAAAATAATCTAAGAAATCTGCACCAATAATAGCATTAGACACATTACAAATAAAAAATGGAAAGACAAAATTTCGTCTTAAACCTAAATCTAATGACATTAATTTACGCCCGTACACTTGAATGGGTGTACCATTTGCAGAGCAATAAAAGTTTGAACTGGAGAAGATTGTTTTAGAGTTTTATTTGCGGGAAGGATTGAGCAATCTCTTCCGGTATCAACTAGAAAACAAATGTTGGATTTACGATCGCAAACGAAAAGGTGACAGGAAGTCGAAGGCAAGGCATACGTCGCTGCTACTCCTGCCCGTTCAAGTTTTAATGGAAAGAACAAGGCTGAATACATTTTTTTGCCTTTGTGGCAAATTTATTATGATACCAACATAAATTTGATTCCTTTGACTTAGGACTCTTTCCGCGATTGCAAGAATCGAAACGATTTCGAGAAAAACTTCTCGATCGTCGTAGTTCTTTCTCTTCCTGTCGTAAAAGTTTCAACTCTTTGAGGAGTTTTGTGATCCACTACTATCATCAGAATTGGCGCTGGAATATTTTGATACAGCACTAACATGTACAGGTGTTACCTCTAAAATACTATCAGCTACTTCTGAAGCTTTTTGAACTGTAAGGGTTTGAATACTTGCAAGGATGGATTGCACATTAGGTGGTAACTGCTGTAAAAATAATTCCAAAAGAAGTGAATCAGTCACGTTGTGCGATTCTGATCGCCGTTGCATCACTCGAAATATATTCCGATGCCTTTCTCTCTTCTAGCTGCTCTCCGGCTATAAGACGGCGAATTTCTTAGCTTTTGCTTTCACCGAATCGGGCAATAATTTCATCTTTTAATTTTGAATATGGACTTATGCTCCCAGGTGAAAGAATTACGTCTCGAACTGCCATTGCCGCATCGGGAGATAAATGAGCCACGCAATAATTATATTTCGTGCGTTCGTCGGTTATCGGCTTGGGAACTGCTAATTCGAAGGTCGATTCAAGCATCCCGAACCATAGCGCAGGATATGATGAAACAAAAGCTGTAATTTTAACCGCTGAAATATCCTCCAAATTTACGGAAGGCACAGGCAACGTTGGAAAAAAAAGTTTTGAATAGATTTTTTAAATTTAATATTCAAAGAACGGGTCACCATTTTTGGTGTATTGTGTTGAGTGGCAAAGTAAAATTGCAGTGATTTTACAAAAATAAACTTTATTTCCAACATAACAAATAATAAAGTTCGAGTTCATATTTATATTCTCTTCTTTGGAGTGGAATTCTGGGAAGATAGAAGAAATTCCAGAGAACATTTCTTCTGACCTATTAAATTCAATAGTAGGTTTTAACAGCCAATAAGACGTAAGGATCAAGAATCCGTTACTATGAGTAAGGATGATCCGTTATTATGAGTAATAATGATCCGAAATTATGAAAGTACACTACAAGGACAATCTTCGTTCTTAGATTCGGGCCAACATTTTAGACGAAGTCTTAGCAATTCTGGACATTGTAACCAAGAGGTATCATTTAACAATCTGGAAATTTTCACTCCCCTAGATACAATGTCAGCCGGATTTTGAATTCCAGGGTATTGATGCAAATTTGATGAGGAGGTAAATTTCTGAATTTCTTGAATTCGATATTTGATGAAAGGCTTAAATCTTTCAGGTTGCCCTTAAACCAAAAATTATGTTATTTTCGAATCTGTCCAAAAGAAGTAAGGTATATTGAGTTTTAGAGTTTTTAAAATATTGCTGCTTAATCTAGCTGACAGCAAATCATCCATTAATTCCAATCTTGAGAGCTTCAAAGTTTTCGAAGAAACCTATTCAATTCTTCGAGGCAACAAATGATGTTAGAATTTCTTTATTAGATGATGTCACACGGAGATAAGCTAATGTTCCATATGCCTTTGTGCTGGCATCAGAAAAAAGGTAAAGTTCGAGTGTTTTAAAATTATTCACTAAATGGTCAGAAAAATAACAGCGTGGTATTGAGAAATCAGTTCACTAGGGAACCTCTTCACACCAATCAGCCCAAAGGGAAATTATGTCATCAGGAAGAATTTCATCCCAATCTACGTCCAGAAGCCATACTTCCTGCATTAAGTGCTTTATACTGCTTGGTCCCAAAAATCCAATGGGATCGGAGATTCTGCCTAAAACTTGAAAAATAAAGCTCTTAGTGTCAACTCTTCTAGAAACAAAGTCGATTAACCCTTTAATATAAGAGTATAAAAAATCTTCTCTACTATTACAAGCTATACCCAAAACTTTGTAGGGCAAATTATCTTTTTCAAAAGTTTCATTTTCATCCGAATTTCCTCCTTTATCTTGCCATGCCTTATGCAAGGATTTCGAATTAGTTTGCCATTTGTGATATCCTGGTATCTTCGAAAATTTTTGTCACTTCTAAAGTAATTGTTAAAGCTTAATTTACAAACGATAGGCTTCCTATAATATCGTCTACATAACTATTTTCATTCAAAAAGTTAACACTGTATCAGTATACTTTTCCGAATATTTCTTCAAATGAGGTTTTATAGTTGCGCTCAATAAAAAAGGACTACTACTAATACCGAATAAAACTCTGGTGAACCGATACACAGAAGGAAGCTCAGACTCATTGGAGGGATTGTTCGAAAACAAGAATTTTGTTACATTCCTATATCGTCCTCATTTAGCATTATTTGTAAAAATTCTTGCTTAATGCCGTCAGTGAAAGCGACTGCATTTTCTTTAATACTCAGAAGGATATCAAAAATTTCAGGATAAAGGTTTGATCCTACATGTAGACAACTATTCAGAGAAGGGAAATTTGCATCATGTGACGAAGCATCATAAACAATGCGTAATTGGCTGGAAGGATGATTTTTTCGAATTACTTCTCTGTGAGGAAGATAAAAAGTAACGTTATTTGAGTCACTATCAGAATCTGGGACTAACTCTGTAATACCCTGCTTCAAATAATTTTGTGACACCCCTCGATATTCAAGGAACAAATGGGGATTTTTCTGGAATCGCTTTCTGAGTCGAGTAAATCTCTTCTCAGCAATTTCCCTATTATATTTTAATTCACGTTCTTCTAACTTCCACGGTAAACCTACTTTATACCGTTTAGCTTTTTCATCGTATTTAATATTTGATTCGAAGTTCTTCATTATTTAATTTTCAGATACATCAGATTCATTTTTAGAGTCGATTACACCAGACTCCAAGATCCCAAAATTTCTTTAGTTGATCCGAAATCAAATTTTCTTGAACTATTACACTTAGAGCAAGTGATGATTAATTTTCGCTATTTCGACAATGAAGACACCTGCCGAAGATGGTTTCAAACGCAACTAGCTTCTTACTCAGATGTTTAATTTTTCCAGTAACTATATCGTAGTAATAGTCTGCTCCGATTTGTATTTTAATGGGCTCTTGAAAATCTGGGGAGCCTACGAGGACTAAATTTCCTAATTGAACCGCTTGTAGAATATTGTCCAATTTAGGAGCGGGGATATTTGCCGCCGAAATTTGATCAGTAACGAAAGTCTCTATGTCTATTTTCAAATTTGGTGAATCTATATTCTTAAGAGTTAATTTAACTATATCATAATCTTTTTCAATGGGAGTTTTATTCCAGAAAGTAAACACTGACAACATTTCTTTTCTAATGGAAGGGGGTCCTAAATAGTTAAACAGTTTTTTTGTTATAAAGCTTCTCATTGATCCACAATCACATAACAAAAGCAAAAATATTTCTTTGGAATTATATTCAAATTTTAAGGTACATGTTTTCAAGAAAATTTTATTTTGTCTATTGTAAGAAATTATTGAGACGACTGTATCTTGCGAATCTATTTCCTGCCCCTCTGATTCAGTATGCTTATTTTCATTAATTAATTTCGATTTGAAACAAATAGTTTAGTTATGTCTACCATTGCAAATTCTGCAAGTCATATTTGATAAACAGTTTTTTATACAATGTTTTAGTCGCAGGCACTAAAAAACATTTCCCTGGTTCTTCAAAATTTCTTTTGAAGTTAACTTGTTATGGCACGGTAGGGAGAAATTTCCGTTACGCGTTACGTTACCAGTTACGGTTAGGGATAAACGTAAGGTAGAAACGAATGAAGTTCCGAATTTTCCCCTCGTTTTAAAAAAACGCCATCTAGTTCATACTATCCATCTCAGACAAAAAATATATACAGAATCGGAAAGATCATTTTTTTCTCCACGATATGGTATATTTTTTTAACAAAATAATATTTTTTTATTTTTTACGATTTTTTTTAAAGGATTCAAAATTAATACGCTTTTATAAAAATGATTTCTGAATCATTCCCTTTAAGTTTTCTTTCGAGTTAATGAATTGATATTTTATTCTAAACAAGTTCATGCTTTTCTGTTTTAGAATCAGTCATAAAAAAAAAAAGTGACGAAATATTTTTTTTTGCGATTTTTCAAAAAATACACAAAATTTTAATTAAATAATTAATAACTTCATTATTTATAAAAATAATCTAACGAAACCTTTTTTTCCATATGTAGAATAGTATTATCCGTAATCTGTTCAAAGATTGAAAAAAAAAATTAAAATTTACGGCTTTTAAAATTGTTTTTGTGTTTTTCGTCTATTAGCCCTGAGCTAGCACCCACCCCCTTCTCCTCATTCAACAGCAGCTTTAACAAGTCTGCTCTCTTTTAGCTTTGCAATACATACGTTGTTTTGTTTTTACGTTACCCTAGAAGTCAAATTATAATCAATTTTTTGAATTAAAAAAAATCGGAAGTGAGTCTTTAAATCTACCCGAAGTAGGCATTTAAATGGTTCGAAATATATCAAAAATTAGTTTAAGGAGAGTTTGTTGGACATACAGTTTTAAAATTCTTTTAAGGAAATAATACAAACAATCTATTTTAAAATGTAGAGGCAACACAATAATTCTTCCAATAGTTTGGCAATAAAAGATTGTGTTTACAAAATTTTCAATCGAATGGAATTACTAAATCCAAATTAAGAAGGGAGTTTTTAAATCATATATATGCTTTGGTGTAATTAATTTGATTGGTATGAAAGTGTTATATAGTGCTTCATTAATTTGTATTTTAAGACGACTACAGTGGGCAGTAAAATTTTGTACAAACATGCCTCAAATTTTTACTGGCTCTATGTAACTTAGAACTAAACTCATATAAAAAATAGGTGAGAAAAAAAGTGAGTATAGTTTTTAAAAAATTTAAAAACGTTCGATGCATTTTAATTTTTTTTAAAATTTCATATTTTCACCTGATTTAACTTCTTTAAGCAATTCTTTACAAATGTATGCATGTAATGTAATGTTTTATATGATAATTTACAAAATATGGGTAAACGCAAATTTTTATATAAAAATTTCAAGAATTTTAAAGATTTAATATACATAAAAAAATTTAATTCCTTCTTTCACTCTATCACTATTATTACAATGCCTTCAAGAATTTATAACTATACATTAGATGAATACTTCTGGAAAGTTTGTTTTGTTATAATTCGACAAAATTGCAACGCATGGAACATTTTGCATTTTTGTTAAGCCTAAGAAGTTAACTTCTAACACTTGTTCACACTGATACACGCTTTCTTTTTATTTTTTTCAATGCTAATATTTTACCGATGTCATAACTTCATATTTAGATGTGCGACCTTTAATTTTGTTTTGTCTATTGCGCGAAATGTTTTGATTATCGCCACACCCTCTTTGCATGTTTTTAGAGTTATGAGTAAGAAGATTTTTCATCTCCCCCTGGCCGCTTAGCAGATGGGTGGATTCACGGCATTCAACTTCTATTTTTTAAAATTGCAACAATTCCATTACATCGAATGTACTTTCCTCTTTTTTTCGTAATTGTTTTCTGTTAAAATCTATGACCAGATCTTCTGGTAGTAGTTTAAGAATTAGCTGCTGTAAATGATCGTACATTCCACATGATACGTTAAAAGATTCCAAACTTCTAATTTGTATTTTGCAAATATCGTATAACTTCCTTAATCCAATAACGTTATTTGAATCCTTTACTGGATAAAGATTCAAAAGTTTCGACATATGCGCGGAAACTGCAATTTCTTCTCTGCCAAATATTTCCTTTAATAATATCAAAACATTGTCATAGTGTGGCGTCTTACGAGTCTTTTCTTTAACAAGAGCTTTGGGTTATTTGAGCCAGAATTAATGACAACACTTTTCCAACCAAATCCAGGAAACGAGATGTGAAGAAGAAATGCAAATAAACCGACTTTAAATATAGGATCTTAGAGTAAGTGGAATGGCAATGTAAAGGAATGTTAGACAATTGATGTGCATTGTGACAGTTGATGATTATTGCAGTTCGTGTTGTAAGATTGATTAAGTTCTACGTGTCGTGGATAAACACATATTGGTGTTCGACTAGAAGTTAACCGTCAAGCTGCATACCATTGCAGATAAAAACAAGTAGCATTACTATATAATATAAGGTAGGATTGACTACATTTTATTAGAATTGAGGATTAGGCCAGTGCTTCTCAAACTTTCAATACTGGCGCCCCCCTTATCAATCACAATTTTTATCGCGTCCCCTTATACATTAATAATGTACTGAATGCAATAATAATGCACTTTTTTTTTACGCTACAGCAATAATCTTAATTATATACCGTACAAATTCATGACATAAGTATTTAATTTTGTATATGTTGCTTTTATAAGCAAATATATATATATATATATATATATATATATATATATATATATATATATATATATATATATATATATATCTTAATATATATAAATCTCGTGTCACAATGTTTGTCCTCAATGGACTTCTAAACCACTTAACCGATTATAATAAAATTCGCACACCATGTGCAGTTCGATCTAACTTGAGAGATAGGATAGTTTAAATCTCAAATTATAGTCGCAATTTTAATTTATTGCTAATTATTGTCTGTTATTATTTGACAGTCACAATTATCTGTTAACTCCAAATGATTCTAACATATGTCGATACCTTTCGACTGGGTTGAGTAAGTAATCAATAGATGGCGCTGCTATGGTAAATCTACGAACGTGTCATATAAGCTATATTTTAATAGCATAATTACCACGTGTTGTTGACGCTATAAAATTAATTAAATTTATTTTGTAGTGAACGAAATACCGTATAATTCAATTATTTCCACTTTTTAAATTTTTGGTGTTAGCATAGCCGGCCACGTGTTACTTAGACTGATGTAAGTATTATCAAATAATTATAAAATTTAATTAAAATGTCAATGCAAAAATATGATACACAATTTCCTACACTTTTTCAATAGTTGTACAAATATTTTTTTATTGTTTTCATTTAACCGCTATTAAAAAATATTTAGCACTTATTATTTCAATGTGCTATGATAACAAGTTTTCAGATTTTTTTCTTATATTTAAACGATTAAATTAGTATTTCAATTCTTATTGAAATTATTATTTAAACTCTATAATTTAAATATGTACATGTCAGTATTATCACATAATTATAAAAGTTAATTAGAATGATTTTCAATTTTTTTTTTTTTCTCATATTTAAACGATAATTTATTATTTTCAGTCAAATGCCACGGAAAAAATCTAACCTCAACAACGCGAGCACCAGAGAGGCACGACGGAAACGTATTAAAAGAGCCCATCAGTTGGCAGAACAAATTGAATCAAGAAATCTAGCACAAAGAATCAGTACAGCTGAAGGTCATGCACAAGAATCTCAAGAACAGTGTAACGAACGTCTTCAAGAGAATATCATAAGAACAAGAGCAGCAGGAGAACGAGACATAGCCACAGTAGGAGCACAGGAACAATAATTTCAATTTACACATGTAAGTAATATCACATAGTTTTATAAAAGTTAATTAATATATCAATGAGAAAATGGCACAAAACTCCCCACACTTTTTCAATAATTGTACAAAAATTTTTATATTATTTTTATTTAATCTCTATTGAAAATTATTTTGCACTTATTATTTCAATGTTAAATTATTATTTTCAGTCAAATGCCACCGAAAAATCTAACCTCAACAACGCGAGCAGCAAAGGGTCGCGACGCAAACGTGTTGAAAGAGCTCAGCAATTACCAGAACAAATCGAAACAAGAAATGCAGCTCAAAGAATCAGGACTGCAGAAAGTCGTGCACGAGAATCTCAAGAACAGCGTGACGAACGTCTGCAACAGAATATTACGAGAACAAGTGTGGCACGAGAACGAAACATAGCTACAGTACGAGCACTAGATCGACAAAGGCAACGGATCAGCCGCTCATTAACACGTGCATCATTCGTTCGGCTTTCTTTTGAATATGCACCAGATATTAACTACTCAGCGCATTCAAAAAATTGCTATCGGTGGAATGGATAAAGTATGTCAATATTGTCATGCATTGAAATTTCGGAATGAAGCAGCCGGCATGTGCTGCGCATCAGGAAAAGTTGTGCTGTCACCTCTACCCGCTCCGCCGGAGCCTTTATTATCCCTTCTTACAGGCAATTCAGATGATTCCAAATTATTTTTGCGTAAGATACGCAAATTTAATTCTTGCTTCCAAATGACGTCATTTGGGGCAACTAAAATTTGCGATCGTGCATCCGATGGACGTAATTTTGAAACTACATTCAAAATTCAAGGCCAGGTGTACCATAAAATCGGATCACTGATGCCAATGCCTGATAACAATCCGAAATTTCTTCAAATTTATTTTATGGGCGATTGTGAAGAGCGCGTGACGACTCGGTGCCTGTATAATTTTATTGAACAAGCAGAGGAAAGAGCAATTGTGATATTATTGGAAAATTTTTTAGAAGATCACAATCAACTAATTCAATTGATCAAAAGAGTTTCGCCACGACTGCAAAATGACAATTATCAAATCGTCATAAAAGCCGACAAAGTACCATTAGGTGAACATGCTGGTAGATTCAACGCTCCAACTGTTGATGAGGTTGCTGTTATCATGGTTGGTGATCCAGTTGACAAAAGATCTATAAAAAATTACACGGCGAGACAACACTATCAGTACGATTTCGGATCTACACCGTTCATATGACGCACTACAATATCCATTGATATTTTGGCAAGGACAAGATGAATATCACCTTAATATCAAACAGTATGATCCAAATACCGGTAAATTTGACAATTATCTGTTTACTTTCTTACTATATGTATTGATTTAATTTCGTATTGCATTTTATTTTTTATTTTTTTTTTTTTTAGGTGATTACAGAAATAATAAAGTTAGCTCAATGAACTACTACGCACACCGAATAATGGTTAGACAACATCAAGACAATTATATCCTTCGATATCGTCAGCTGTTCCATCAATACATTGTTGATATGTATGCTAAGGTCGAAAGCGAACGCTTGCGATTCCTTCGATTTAATCAGGCAAAACTACGATCGGAAGAATATATTCACTTACGAGATGCTGTTGCTGGAAACATCGATGGAAATTTAAATCCCAATGACATCGGTAATGCTTTCATTTTACCTTCAAGCTACATCGGCAGTCCACGGAACATGCAGGAATACATGCAAGATGCGATGACTTACGTACGTCATTACGGCCGACCGGATTTATTTATTACATTCACATGTAATCCGAATTGGGAAGAGATACAAACTTTACTATTGCCAGGACAACAAGCCATTCATCGTCATGATTTAACTGCACGTGTGTTTAAACAAAAATTGAAATCCTTAATTGATTTTATTGTTAAATATTCAATTTTTGGTATCACACGTTGTTGGCTGTATACGATAGAGTGGCAAAAGCGAGGTTTGCCTCATGCCCACATTTTGGTTTGGCTTAAAGATAGAATCCGTCCTGAAGAAATCGATCAAATAATTTCAGCCGAAATTCCAGACCCATTAATTGATCAAGAATTATTTGATATTGTCACCAAACACATGATCCATGGGCCATGCGGTGCTTTCAACATGACGTCACCGTGCATGGAAAATGGAAAATGTAAAAAAAAAAAACTTCCCAAAGCCGCATACGAATGACACGATCACGGATATTGATGGTTATCCAAAGTATCGCCGCAAAAGTACTGAGAATGGTGGCCACACATTTACAATGCGACTGCCGAACTTTCCAAATCAAGTTGAGTTTGATAATGAGTGGGTGGTACCATACTCACCACTACTTTCAAAAACTTACAAAGCTCATATCAATGTTGAGCTTTGCAGTTCTGTTAAATCAATTAAGTATATTTGTAATTATGTAAACAAAGGCAGTGATTTGGCCATATTTGAAGTACAAAACATTAATAAAAATGACGAAATAGCACGATACCAAATGGGCAGATACATTAGCAGCAATGAAGCTATTTGGCATATTCTCAGCTTTCCCATCCACGAAAGAGATCCTGCTGTCGAACATCTGGCAATACATCTTGAAAACGGTCAACGTGTATACTTCACTGAAGAAAATGTTCTCCAAAGAGCGTTCGAAGCTCCGAAAACGACTCTAACTGAATTTTTTACATTGTGTCAAAAACCTGATGTTTTTGGCCAATTCGCGAAGACATTGGTGTATGGTGATGTTCCACGTTATTTCACATGGAACAAATCCAGTAAAAAATGGGAGCCACGGAAACAAGGAAAACCACATCCTTCCATTACAGGCATATTCAAAGCTAAGACATTGGGGAGACTTTACACGGTACATCCAAAGCAACGTGAGTGCTTCTATTTACGTTTGTTATTGGTGAATGTTCCCGGACCAACGTCTTTTGAATTTTTACGAACAGTTAATGGTCGAGTATTCAATACATATCAGGATGCATGTCGTGAACTGCAATTGCTAGAAGACGATAACCATTGGGACTTAACGCTTGCTGATGCTACGTTGACATCAACACCGAATAACATTCGTCAGTTGTTTGCAATTATTTTGACGACATGTTATCCCTCGCAAGCACAAACTTTGTGGGAAAAATATAAAAACTGTATGACAGAAGACATCTTGCACCGAATTAGATAAACAAATCAATCCCAAAACATAGATTATACACCAGAGATGTACAATGAAGCATTGGTCTTAATCGAGGATTTATGTGTTCTTATTTCAAATTTACCACTTAATCATTATGGTATGCCATCACCTAATCGTCCAGCCACCGACTTAGTCAATACCGATTTACAACGAGAAAATCAATATGACCATGGAAGTTTAGCAACAATTATCATGAACAGTGAACCGTTACTGACAGCAGAACAAAAAATTATTTATGATCGGATTATGCTGGCTGTTGCTGCTGAACAAGGCGATTTTTTCTTGGATGCACCCGGTGGAACCGGTAAGACATTTTTAATATCGTTGATTCTTGCCAAAATACGGTCGCAACAAAAAATCGCATTAGCAGTAGCATCGTCAGGCATTGCGGCTACTTTACTGGATGGTGGGCGAACAGCACATTCAACATTCAAGCTGCCATTGGACGTTCATAATAAACCAGATGCAATGTGTAACATCAAAAAGAATAGTGGAATAGCTGCAGTGTTGCGGAAGAGTTCTATCATAATTTGGGATGAGTGCACAATGGCACACAAATATTCACTTGAAGCATTAAACAGAACTATGCAAGATTTAAACAGCAATAATAAACTTTTCGGTGGTGCTATCTTACTTTTGTCTGGTGACTTCCGGCAGACCTTACCGGTTATACCTCGCTCTACTTTCGCGGATGAGATTAATGCATGTTTGAAACAATCATTCTTATGGCGAAGTGTTGAAACACTTGGATTGACCATAAATATGCGAGTACAATTGCAAAATGATCCATCAGCACAAATATTTTCCGAACAACTACTACATATTGGGAACGGTAAAATAGAACTGCAACTAAATACGCAATGCATTAAACTACCAGACAATTTTTGCACTGTTGTTCAGGATAAAAATGAATTGATTCAGAGTATTTTCCCGGATATACAGAATAATTATTTGAATCATGAATGGCTTAGTCAACGGGCGATTTTGGCAGCCAAAAACGTTGATGTTGATGAAATTAACTTCCAGATACAACAGTTGTTACCAGGCGATCTGATGTCTTTTAAATCAATCGATACTGTTGTTGATGAAAATGAAAGTGTAAATTTTCCGATTGAATTTTTAAATTCATTAGATATCCCTGGAATGCCACCACATAATCTTCGATTAAAGATTGGTTCCCCTATTATTCTCCTCCGTAATTTGAATCCACCTCAATTATGTAACGGTACGCGTTTGGTCATCAAAAAGATCACCGGAAACATTCTTGAAGCAACCATTTTGGCTGGGAAGTTTAAAGGAAAAGTGGTCCTGCTGCCACGTATTCCGATGATACCATCAGATTCTACCATACCCTTCAAAAGGCTACAGTTTCCAATTCGTTTAGCTTTCGCCATGTCTATAAATAAATCTCAAGGTCAAACAATGTCCATTTGTGGTTTAGATTTGGAAAATCCATGTTTTTCTCATGGGCAACTATATGTTGCGTGTTCACGTGTTGGGAAACCGTCGAATCTATTTGTGTTAGCTAAAGACAGGTTAACCAAAAACATTGTGCACCGATTGGTGTTAAATTAAATTGAAATTGAAAGTATTTATAATTCAAAAAAATAGATATTAATGTTTAAAAGTTTAAGACTGTCTGCCTTGCATACCTCATTTATGAGTTTAAGCGTCACATGTTATTTACTGTATTATACTGTATTATACTTATATTTGTTATAAAATAAATAGAAATAATAAATCTGATAAATTTTTATTTTGTACCTATTGATTTCTGCTTAATATCAAGTGTAAGAACATTTTAATTAATTGTGTTCAACGTACTTCCCCTTCAAATCTCAATCCAGTGAATTTGTATACCAACATCAACATTTTCCTCTTTGTTCGTAAATAATTTCATTGTACTAAAGGGTTATAGTAGTAGAAAGTCAAATAAGGAGTCAAATTAGATTGTTTACTATAATGCAGTGCTTCTCAAACTTTCAATACTGGCGCCCCCCTTTTCAATCACAATTTTTATCGCGCCCCTCCTTATAGTTAATAATTTACTGAATGCAATAATAATGCACTTTTACGATAAAGCAACAATATTTATTATAAACCGTACAAATTCATGACATAAGTATTAAATTTTGTAAATGTTACTTTTAAGCAAAAAAAAGTTAAGTAATAGGATAATTACTAAGTTATTTTTCCTTTCTCTGATTTTTAAATTGGAACATATTACAAAATGTGGTGGTTGCTTTGAAGACAAAATATAGATATCAGCTAAATATAGAAAATGAACTCAGAGGGTCAATTTCTTATCTTAAAACTCCTTTCAAAAACTTTGCTCTGTGAGACAAGCCCATGGAAGTAGCTAATAATTATTAAACTTGTTCTTAATTTAGTATTAATAAATTAGTCATAAAATACTCTGTGCACCACTCATACATTAAAAGCAGTGTTTCTCAAACTTTCAATACTGGCGAACCAATTTTCAATCATAATTTTTGTCTCGCCCCCCTGTACAACAATAATGTATTTACTGCAATAAAAATGCACTTTGAGAGAGAGACGCTAAAGTTACAATACGATCTTAATTATAAACCGTACAAATTAATACGATAAGTATATTAAATTTTGTGTATATGTAACTTTTAAGTAATATATATTTTAAGAAAATTACTTAAAATATATATTACTTAGAATTATGTTATTTTTCTTTCTCTAATTTTTAAATTGGAACAGATCGCAAAATGCTGTATTTAATTAAAGATTTATTTCCTTCAGCATTCATTTCTTAAAGCACAAATGTCATTAGAAAAATAGTCTAGTCAATGTCGCTCTCTATCATATCCATCACATCTGGCATTATAGGGTACGTTTGCGTGAGTCTGGGCAACCTATCGGACGTCTGCGCAAAACATGTAAAAATGCTTTTTCTCGTACAATTCCAGTCAGTTTTGGTCGACTCGATACTCCTATAGCTACCGAATCTAGCTTGAATGTACATTTTTTTTAAATTTCCACGTTAATTTTAATTCACGGTAATTAAGTATTTACGGCAGTAGATTAAAACAATATCATACATACATTTTTAAGTCGTAAGCAAACATTCGACCATAATAAAGAATCAACAAGTACACAGACGAACGAGCATGGTTCCGAAAATTAAATCAAGGCGATCTCTCAAAAATACTTCAATTTTTGATTTACCACTACTGAAGTAAATGATGGAAAAAAAAAAGCCCCAGCTCCATATGTGTTAAAACTTACAAATCTGTAGAACAACATGTGAAAGTTGTTTTTAAAACATGTAAAATCATTTAGCTATGTTGGCAAAGAACTTTAAAAATATTTTCTGGATGAGGACAGCTTGGTAGCAAGTTACGAATGGATTAGGGATCTATTTCAAGATTCTCCAGAAGGGCTCTCAACTTCCGAAGAAGAAATCTTCATAGATTTCACATCCAGTGAAAAATTAAAAGGCAATTTTGTAATAAATCGCTCTTTGAATTTGGGGTAGAGGTGGATGATGAATTTTCTGTACTGAAAACAGAAGCACTTCGTATACTATTACCATTTTCAACATCCTACCTTTATCAAACCGGATTTTCTGCAGTGGATGCCTTGAAGACAAAATATAGATCTCAGCTAAATATAGAAAAATAACTCTTTAAGTGTCAATTTCTGATATTAAACCTTCCTTTGAAAAACTTTCCTCTACAAGAAAAGCCCGTGGAAGTCCCTAATAATTATTAAACTTGTTCTTAATTTAGTAATAAGATTGATTGATTGAATATTAACGTCGCACTATTCAGCTGCACGAGGGCTTTTGACGACGGACCACGTAATTTTGAACCATGGTCAAGTGACGTGGATGACACCTGAGCTGGCACCCTTCTCTCCTAACTACCACACCACACCAACGGGAAAATGTTTCAACTCTCAACAGATTTAACATGCATCGCTGCCCTACATGGCGGGTCTTTAGTGGTACTGGGCTCGAACTCGTGACAAGGCAAGCCACGATCCGATATCTATACCACTCGGCTACCGCGGCCAAATTCAGTAATAAGAAATTATTTATAAAATACCTTCTTCAGTACTGATACATCAAACGTATACTGGCTGAAACACCGACTCTTCGCACGAGTTCATTTTTTAAAAAAATAAAACATTATTCTTGATATAATAGCTGAACTGTAAGGAGAGTAAAACTGTGTGCACGACATTGTATACAAAAATGTAAAATGATTTTTTTAGATAAATGCTATAATTGTAAATAACTTTTTAAAAGAACTGTAATTTTAAACCTCACACAATTAGCATTTAGAATTAATGTTAAATTATGAAAAAAGAATATAAAATTCCGATGAAGAATAATTGTGTTACTTTTTAACATTTAAAGCGAGAAGACTTCAAAATGTTTTAACCCGGGAGCAGGCGCGTACTCGATACTAACATTAATGGTAGTGCGGGGGGACTCAGTCACCCCAATCATTTGTTTAGAATTATTTTTACTGTACACGATACAAATCGGAATTCTAGTGAATATTTTAATTTATAGAAAGTATACTTACATTCTTTCAAGGACTATTCAATTCTTTGATGATTTGAGAAAAAATCCAATAAAACTGAACTAAAATGATTCAAAAGTACAAGACCATAATAAAGGACGCAAATCAGAGACACTTTTCACAAAATTACAGAAATGTTAAATCAATCAATTCTTTTCCAAATATCGCAAAACTCAATTATTTACAATTTCCCTAAGCGAAAAGCAAACTCATAAAAGATGGGAGGGAACAAATATTGATAATAACCATACCATAAGATTGAAGGTCAATCAAATGGTTAGCAAACGTACTATGCAGCCTGGCTGAAAAGTGAATCATGACTTCCTTTTCTTTTTCTACAACTAATGTACAGTATTTCAATAATAATTACCACACAGCGGAGAATATTGTTTATCTTCTTAGAATTTTCTCAGGGTCTGGGTTTCGTTTTTCTTTTTAACGAGTAATATTTTATGTTAAAACGTAATAAAAAAATCTCTCATTGAGGAAAAACAGCAAATAAAACAAAAATGTTTTTTTTTTTTTTTCTTTTTAATTTGGTTTTGGGATCAAAGATAGCTATTTGATGACGGAAAAATGCCAGATAATAAATATAAAATATGTCAGTGTTGTTGTGTGTATTTTTTTTTTTTTTATTATGGAAGAAAGCATTTTGTTTTACTTCTCTTTCCGGTTATTTTTTTAAAAAAATCTTTAAATTTTCGATACGCTCGCGCCCCCAGGGGTCATCGCGCGCCCCCACACTTTGAGAAACACTGCTATAATGTAATATAACAAAAACTTTAGCCACAGCAACGCGTAGCCGGGTCAGCTAGTATATATATATATTAAGTAATAGGATAATTATTACGTTATTTTTCCTTTCTCCAATTTTTAAATTGGAACATATTGCAAAATGCGGTGGCTGCTTAGAAGACAAAATATAAATATCAGCTTTTTTTTAGAAAGAACTCAGTGGGTCAATTTCTAATCATATATATAAGCATTCCTTTGAAAAATTTGCTCTGTAAGACAATCCCATGGAAGTCGCTAATACTTATTAAACTTGTTCTTAATTTAGCATTAATTAATTAGTTATAAAATATCCTGTGCAGCACTGGTAAAATAAAAGTATACCGGCTGACGTACCCGCTATTTGAAGGAGTTCATTTATAAGAAAATAAAACTTTATTGATATAATCGCTGAATTTTAAGGAGAGAGTAAAGCCAAGTGTGCAACAATGTTTACAAAAATATAAAATGATTTTTTTAAATCATTGCTCAAATTATAATTAGTTTTAAGCGAATTAGCATTTAGAATTGATGTTGAATAATGAACAATAATATAAAAATCCTATGAGAAATAATTGTATTATTTTTAATACTTAAAGTGAAAAGACTTCAACAGGTTTTAAACCTGGAGCAGGCACGCACTCGATACTAATGGTCGAGTGGGGTTATTGAGCCACCCTCATCTTTTTTTAATAATTATTTTTATAGTACACAATAAAAATCGCAATTCTAGTGAATAATTTAATTAAAAGAAAATATACTCACCCCTACTTTCAAGAACACAGAAAATATTTCGGAAAGTTATCAAACCGGGAACTCAGTCAAAACAAGTACCTCAAGATTGTAAGAAAACGTTTGTCACTCCCCAAAAAGAGGGAGATATGTGACAAAAATATTTTAGTTCACACGGTAAGACTGTCAAACAGGAGGATAGTGTGTCGAAGCCATTGGTAACAATTAAACAGTTTTGCCAGAATTACCGATTTCGTGCACTTTGTGCTCGGCGTGACAGCTTCAGAATAAAAGTGTATTAATTACAATATGGATGTTCAAAAAAAATTATGTAAAACGTTTTTCATTATGCTTTTTATATGTTTGGGAATAACTCATAGAGATAAATCTTGGCCAAGTAATCCTTCAAAGAGCTAGCTCTCTGTGCTTTTCCATAAATCATAAAAAAAATTTACAAGAAAAAAATCGCAGCAGAAATAGTTTGTTTGCAACTTCCCTAAATGAAAAAAACAAATACATAAGAGCTGGGACGTAACTAACCGTAGAAGTAAGTTCGAAGGTCAAAGCGCAGCAACTACATTCTGCTGCCTACAGCTGATGACAATAATATAACAGTAATGAATTTTTTATCTTCCTAAAATTTTTTTCGATTATGGGTCTGGGTTTTGTTTTTTCTCATTTTGGTTTGTAAAGAAACCGTAATAGAAGTAGAAGCTTTAATTTTTTATGACGTAATATCGCAGATATATAAATTATATCGGTGTAAATGTGTATTTTTTATTTCGTCAGAAAGTATTTTGTTTTACTTCATTCCAGTAAATAAATTTTTTAAAATCTTTTATTTTCGATATGCTCGCGCCCCCCCGGGGGCGCGCCCCACAGTTTGAGAAACACTGGATTAGGCGGTTCGCTTATTGAGATTGGTCTGAATTAGATTTAATCATATTAAATATATATATATATATATATATATATATATATATATATATATATATATATATTGTGTGTGTGTTACGTATATTGAGTCATCGTAGATTCTCTCATATTAATTAGTATAATTATATTTGTTAAAAAAGTTTAAGTTGAATATCTTAATAAAGTCATATTAAGACAATGTTTGATTCTAGTTCTTTCGCTGACCCTACACCTCTAGCTCACGCTGATACTTCGAGGGATGTACTTTCGAGGGGAGATACATCACAATGGCACCCAACTAGGTTTAATCTATATCACCCCGAGATGAGAAACGCGAGAGGATTTAATGTTTGGCCAGAAGTATATTTTTTTTCTGGGTCGGAGAAGGTCAACGAATTTTTAGAGGGTATAAATAACCACACACACAAATTAAATTACTTGAAATACCCAGTGACTTATCACCTGTTTATTTAATAGGTCATCTCCTGGGTATAGCCCAGGATCGGTACCAAATTTTCGGATCGACGTTAGTGCAAAATACCGCCACGGACTTCGCACAGCTGTAAGCAGCATTGTCGAAAGCATTCCTTGCCATCCAAAATAGGAAAGATTTAGAGACACGTTTTACGCGTCTCAACAAAGACAGAACCAGGAGCCGACATATTTTGTTTACGATTTGCTTAAGTTAAACAAGAGATTAGAACTGGGGATGTCTGAGAAAGCCCTTTTAGATCATATTTTCGTTAGACTTGAGCTTAGACTTCGGTCGTATTAGATGTGGATTTTCGAGGGACCAATAATGCTTATTCTTTGTATTAATAGTGCCTTGCCTCGAGAACTGGCATTCATCCGACCACAAAACTTCATTCCAAAAATCTGGATTTTCACCCAGTGTGTTTAACACGAAATTGCCAAAATGAAAACGACGCTCCTGGTCTCCAGGCGTTAGTCCTGCGCCAGGACTGGAAGATAATGATATGTTCCGCACGTATGTAATATGTTCCACACCGTCGATTTTGAGTAGGAACAAGCTTTGCTAATATCCGGGACACTACTTTCAGAATGAGCCAGAGTATATCCTAGAGCCACCTGAGCGGATATCCGCTGAAGGTGTGACACGAGATAAGGGAATACGTCTATGACAACTCCCAGCTTTATACAAGCGTTGAACAACACTTGTAATTGTACAATAAGATTGCTGTCTTCGAAAAAAAATATAATTCTAACTTACCATGGAAGAGGCTGTCCAGATATTGAAATGTTGATAGGAGCTGATTTTTTTTGTAGATACTTATTGTTAGTAAACATATGGGCATTTGAATGTGAATTAGTCACATATGAAAATAAATTAGGGTGGCTAATCATATGCAAAGTTTCTGGATTAAAACGAGAAGACACTTCAGCTCATGAAGCGATATCATTATTAATAAAAATTGCTGTATTGCTGACGTGTGGAAAATGGAAACCTTGGGAATTGTGAATCTAGTCGATACCAAATCTAAAGAAGAAACGGAGAAAAATGCTGTGGAGCACTTTATGAAGACAATTGATAGATACGAGAAAGGGATATACATTGTAAAGTTATCATGAAATGTATCAAAGTAAATTGTACAAGGTAATAGATATGTAGCTAAACAACACTGCATTTGAACTTTCCAGAAATTGAATGATGTAGGTAAATACACTTTTTATGAAGCCTTTTTCAAAGATAGGTTTAATGAAGAGGTAATTGAGAAAGTGCCAAAAGAAGAAGCTAGAAATCTATCTTCAAGAGAAGATTCAAAACATCTCTCTCCTAGGAAATTGCTACCCTGCTGACCTCCCATCATGTGGTCGCTTTATCTAGGGATTTCCTAAATCAAGATGGTGAAAGGGTCCACAGTGGATAAAAACTTAGAGAGATGAAATTTTAAAAGAAAGAAAATTGGGGACATTATTATAGTTGGAAGTGATACACATGTTCCTCGAAAAAGATCATTACACTAAGGTTGTAAAACTCGCAAAGCAAAAGGTGGATACATTGTATGTTTTGTGCAACAATTGTTCCCTTTAGAACTATGTTATGATCTTATCATTTTCTAAATTAGAGATCCAGTTTCTTTTGATAAAAATATTAAAGTCCTGAACTTTGAAAATATATATAGTGACTGTGAAAAGAAAACTAGAAGTGAAAGGAAAGTTATTAAACCTATCCTTTATATATATATATATATATATATATATATATATATATATATATATATATATATATACGAAGGCTGTTCAGAAAGTATCATACTGAATTTATTCTATTTATTCCAGAAAGACCCTAGCGGAGAGAGACTGTGCGCATAATGCGCGCGCTAATTTCACCTTGTCTCACAAAAATTGGCAGGTCTGTACAGTGCCACGTTCAGTCACACTGACTTCTTTCACATGGAGTTTTTGCGTTCGTTCGTCGAAAAAAGAAAATGTGTGAAAACACGAATCAGCAAATCTGTATCATATTAAGATGTTTTGGAGCAGAAGGAATGAGTTCTGCTCGGGTTTTCGAGTGGTTCCGGCGATTCAAGGAGGGTCGTCAATGAGTGAACAGTGATCCTCGTTCTGGACACCCATCCACCTCTCGCAATAAAGAACAAGATTGAACAAGTGAAGGCTGTGGTGCGCTCTGATCGTTGTTTAGAATTCCGATATAATGCACATGAGTGTCACAGTTCCGTAGGATCATGTGATGAAATTTTGAGAAAGGACTTGAAGATGCGCAGAGTTTCTGCAAAGTTTGTGCCGCGTCTCCTCACTGAAGATCAGCAATTTCAACGACTGGCAACATCATCTGATTGTTTCAAAGCGGAAGCGACGATCTGGAGTTCATGAATCATCACTGGATCCCGAAACAAAGCAGCAGTCGTCAGAATGGAAAACCTCCGGTTCTCATTGGCCAAGGAAAGCACGGCAGATGCGATCAAAGATCAAAGTCATGTTGATTGTGTTTTTCGATGCAAATAGAATTGTCCATCATTTGTATGATCCCGAGGACCAGACAGTGAACAAGAAACTTGGTTATGAGGATTAAGAGAGGCCTTTCGTAATGCTGGCTGCTTCATCATGACGGAGGCCCAGCGCACACCTCCAATTTTGTGCAGCAATTCCTGACAAAGCAGGGATTAATCCAATTAGTACATCTTCTCTACTCTCGCCGGATATGTCATAAGAACACCTTTTTTCAAGACATTGAAACCAAAAACAGAATTTGACACAACTTCAACGAATTCTCTGAGTTCCAGAAATATTTGGAGAACTGGAAACATCGTTGGGCCGAGTGTGTTACTGCCAATGGAGCATATTTCGAGGATTGACTCAAAGAGATAGACTCAAAACCTGTTTATGTATGTATGTTTTTGCATAATAAATTCAGTCTCGATACTTTCTGAACAGCCCTCGTATATATATATATATATATATATATATATATATATATATATATATATATATATATATATATATATATATATATATATATATAACTTTTGAATTTTCTAAAATTTATTCATATTCATATTTTGCTTGCATATCTTCATTAATACATTTTTTATCTATTGAATTGTTTGCATTTTTTGTTTCTCTTAATATAATGTAAAACGCAAAAGGTGGGAGGATGTTGCAAGCCATTTTGTTGAGAAATAGATAATTTCTTTTCATTTAGCAACTGAAAAACACGTGTAATTATTGATTAAAATGTTTAAGCTATATTTTATATTTTCTGAAGCTTTGTTTAGTTTACTGTACTTTTACTTTGTTTCAAAATTGAGTAATTACACATGCTAATTGTTTATTATCTATTTTTTGAAAAGTACTGGAGTTTGGTGAATGACAACGTTTTTTGTAGAAGCAAGCAAGAGAATAGAAAATAAATTGAGTCAGAATAATGAAGTAAGCTCATATATTTTATTCTGAAGGAAAAAATCAATTATTAATATCTAGAAGAGAAACGACTGAATAGTGGGGAGGGGGGGAATGAAAATCAGACAGTCTCAACAAGTACTATGATTTTAAATCAGTCAAATTTTAAGAATTCTTTATAAGTGAATTTTAAAATAAAAAATGTCTTCAGTAGTAATGACAAGAAAAAATAGGAGCCACCCATCCAGTATAGTGTTTAGCGACACTGACTCACATGATGTAATACCTTGTTTCGAGTCCCAGGGAAGGCATGCTTGCTTGTAAATGTGTAGTACATGTTCGGTATGAAGTGATGTAAATATTTTTCAAGCTGCAAGTCCTCTCATGTGGTTGGTGAGAGAGGTAGGAGACCCTCTGGCCCCTCCTCGGTGTTCTTTAAAATTGGGTTGGAAAATGAGCCAAATTGTACTGACACCTGCATGGTGCTCAAAATTATGGCTAACGATGGATAGAAAAAAACTAGCCCCTTGTCGAAATGAATTTCATGGATCTCGATCCTGCACTGCTGATAATGTGGTATTGGAAACAACAGAAAAAGAGGAGGATATTTTGAAAGAAATGTCGCTTGATTCATTTGATTTTATAGTTTTGGTGTATCTTCCTGAATCCCACATTCTGAATTCTGAAGCAGCAGAGCTATTTTCTAAATAAGCTACGATGCTTATTTTTGAGCAATGCGGATCTAGGATGAGCAAATAAAATCTGCTTACCAAGGAAATAAAAAGAAATGAATTTCCAGTAAAAGAAATCCCATGCGTAGGAGGGATTTAACGAGCTCAGCTTCAAGCATCTCAATAAAAGTGTTTGCTTTTTTTCCATGACAAACAAATCATAAAAAAATCATTATAACTGTTCAAACTTATATTTTCACACAATTTACACTCATAAATTATATTTCAGTTTTTATGATAGCTAATTAACTTGTAATTCACTTAAACCAGACCCCCTGACTACAAGGAGTGCTAACATGTTCAGACTGTACTTGTTAGATTTTACTTTGTATAGTTTTAAACTAATAATTTAAGAGAAAGAAGTTATTAAAATATTCATGAGCAATTTATGTGAAAAAAAATTACTAATACATTCCACAATACTTAAAAAAATTCCCAAAGCAGAAAACTTAAAGAAAACAATAATTTTCCGTAATAGTTTTTAAAGTAAAATATTAAATCTTTTTGCTTTGTTCTCAATATTAAGAACAATTGAAAGGACCAATTGATAAATATCTGAATTACAAATCTTGCAATTTTAATTGTGTAATTCATTTTTTATGTAGTAATTTGCATTATCAATTGATTTTGTTGTTTAAATTTTATAATTTAGATAGATTATTAATGAAAACAATTAGCCCCGTTCAATTTCTTTTTAATATTTCAGTTACTGTGACTGTCGCAAAATATATTTCTATAAAAATGCCCAATTAGGCAAAATTTATAGTGTAATTTGTTTAATATTGTATATATTTTTGTTTGTGTATTTTTCCATTTCTAAAGTCACTTGAAATTGAACACACACAATTTTCTTAGATTATTTATACTGAAAGAATATTGAATAATTCTCTCTAAAATAATGATTTTCATGGTAATCAAATTAATTACCAAACATTTGATAATTAAAAGATAAATTTGTTTTATACCCTATATGATTTGGTAAGAAATAAGATCAATTCGACTCATTTATGAAGCAAAGATTTATTTTGTTATTCTTTTTTCTTACAGATTTGTTTTCAAAAATAATCCATTCAGAATTAACTTTTGGTACATTTTACGTTTAATGCGTTACTCAAGCTACATTTTATTTATTGTATTTTCATAACCATGCTTTAAAAATAATCTTGTGGTATGTTTTTTCGTAGAGAAAATACTTATTGCAATCAAGCATTACAGTTTATTGTTTCCCTCCACTGCTCTAAAAATACTGATTTCTCCCCCTTCCAAGGATTCTATTTAAAAATGGATTATGTAGAAATCAGCCATGATGTTCTTGGAAAATATTTTAAAAACTGTTAGTTTTATGACATGAAAGTGTAGGCTCTGCAAGCAATTTTTAAAAAGAATTCTTCACAAAGCAAAGATCACATTTAATTTATTGAATTCATACACAGTTTTGAAAAGTTCTAAACTACAGGAAAATGTAATAAATTATCAGCACTGCGTATATTTACACATAAATATGTTATCTCAATAATTGCATTCATTTTCTTAAAGATTAGACATCTTGAACAAAACACTTATGGACAAAATAAAACATTAATGACTAAATAAGTACATAATAAAATTAACATTAATTTATATATTTGGTGCAAAGAGAAAGAATTTCCAGGAAATGACTAGAATCTACGTCCTTTGGTAATTAAACACTGAAGCCGTGATGTGTATTAAACTTGTGCCATCTGAAGGGATTGATTCGAAATGATCTGAACGGATTCAAAATGATTTCACAATGGGGTGCTGAAAGTCTTTAAATGCAGAAGTATCAACTTAGGAGGGTTTTCACATGCAATTACGTGTAATATTCTATTTTAGTTCACACCCTTGTCGATTGAAAAAAATTGGCACCACTTGCACCAACAGATCACTCATCTTAGACTTGTACCAAATTGGCTGGTTTGGTGAAAAATAAACTTGTTAAGTGAACTGGAGTCTAATTTGAAGTCCATTATCAGAAATTCTATTTCTACAAAAGTTTGTTTAAAGTATTTTCAATGTTTATATTACAATCTATGTTAACTTCATGTTTGAATATAAATCACAGAAAGGAGACCCTAAGGTGGATTATTATCTATTCCTGGATAAACACACAGATATAAAAAGTAATAATCGTGTTATTCAGATTGTCTACAATAAAATGTATCTAAATATTAATTACTGAACTAATCATACATTTAAAATTTTGTAAGGGTTTAACTCTACTAGTTTATCTGCATACTTGATTCGAACATTATTTGTGTTTCAGTTTGCTACAAAATGTTTGTATTTGGATACTGAGAGAATCACAGAATTATCATTTGTAACTTAACAAAAACACTAAAGGTGTTTTCCCCGAACTCGGTAGGCTCATGCAAAAGAACTTACAGAAAAATCCACTTTAAATTTAAAGTACATTGTGGGGTTTGTTCAGTATAACCCCGCACTTTTGAATGAGATAAGTTCGAACAAGATATTAATGAGTGTCACTTGACATCATAATAGTTCCTTTCTGGTACTTTGTGTATTTTCTTACATTATTTCCAAACATTTTACTGCATATTAGATTGTAAATGTAGACCAAGAAAGGTATCTCTATATTCTTTTCGTTGCAACATTTGCTTATAAACTTTTAAGTGTGTACTTTTGAATTACATACAGAAAATCACTTGTTGTCGTAAAAATGTATTAAAATATGCCGCACAGGCTAAAATAAAAAAAATGACAACTTGGCAACGTTAAAAAACATTCTCAATATACCATTACAAAAATTATACAAGATTTTGTATAGTATTTGGCGGTAGCATCTTATTTTAGCTTACACCTTTGACAAAGAATGAAAATGAATTGGGCCAACTCAGGTCATTTTTTGCACATTGGACCTATCGTATATGAGGAGATAAAAATTCACCAAGTTGTCAATAAATGAAAGCGTGGTCTACAATAGATTTCCATCATGCTTGATTTTTGATAAAAAATTATACTTTTCAAACACATTTAAATGTATTAATTATTTTCAAATGATATATATATATATATATTCATATTTTAAACTCTTAAATTTTAACTAAGACACTATAACTATACGTACTTTTTTGTGCATAAATGATATCTTTCTGAATTGACTCTCAGGCATATTTGATATTTTCAATATATTTTTATATTAAGTTTTAATGAGTAAAATAGTAAGAACATATTTAAAAATTTCTTAGCAAGTTTTCTTAAAGATCTGTTTCTTTTCAGCTGTTTTAATGATACTGTTTTGATGCTTAAGATTTTTCTGTATAAATAAAGTAAGTCACTATACAGTGTAGTATTTATCATTCTACTTCACTTTCATAATGCTTAATCATTCCAAAAATTCATTTTTAAAAATGTTGATTTTTTTTCTCGTGTCAAAATGTATTTGTTTCTTTACTCCAAAACGAAACTTTAAATAAGAACTGGCCAGGAATTTAGAAACCAGCGGAGTCGACATCAGCATCCCTTGACTGTGATTCAAAATTACAAGATGCATCGTTAATTGTTCTCGTATTGCCCCAGAGTATGGAGCAATCAATCAATTTAAAGGAAAAAGACGTCAATAAAGATTCAAAATAGTTGCTATAAAATAATGACATTAGTACTTATGCATATTAAAATAGTGTCACACTTTATAATGTGATAAATTAATGCCCCTCTGATTATGCTTACAAAATTAATTCAGAAAAAAATCTTAAATAAATAACAATGTATAAAAAAGAATGTATATGAGAAGAATAGAAAATATATATACACACACACACAAAATAATACAGGACTTTTTACATATTAACTTTCCACCAGAGATTTATTACAGAAGAATTTTTGACATTCAGCAGCATATTTAAAATCATTATAAGGGTAATTGTTGAACATTAACTGACACAAACAAATATTTGTTTAAATTCACCAAATGCATGAAATTAATACGTTTTAACAAAATATAAAATATAAAAATTTCCGATTATTTTTACTGCTGCAGTACTATTAATAACAAGACATTAATAAAGATAGGTACGTCAAAATTATAAAACATTTTGAAATCTACTTTACTCATTGATAATAAGTAAATTATCAGATGCCATGTACCTAAGAAATCCTTTAAATATAGGTGCTAATAGCAAATAATTTACAAAAAGTACAATTTCTACCAAAAAAAAGAAAGGAAAGACGAGTATAGCTACTCAAAAGTGTTTTTATGATTCTTTAAGAATCGTTTTTATAAGATATTTTCCTAAGTATTTGAAACATTCAAATAATACATAAGAATAAAGCAATTTTAATTATGTTGATAGCGACCTTTGTATATTCATTAATTCGTTTCATTTTGCATGTATTTATTTAAATAGAAATTGGAGCTTCAAATTCATGCGTAAAATGTCACGTTCATGAAAAAAAAATATTAATTTGTACAAGCATTCTAAAATTAAGTAATTTTTCTTAAATGTCAGAAATAGGCATTGATGAAAAATATAGCAGAAAAATCATTGAAAATTTATCCAACGAAAAGGCTTAAGTAGTAAATGCAAACACAAAAGCAGGGTTAATAGTGTGTATATTTTTCTACCAATATAAGATCCAAACAAATCCACATTTCTCCTTAAATATTTTTAAAAATATTAAGTTTTAAACAACATTCTATAACATTTAAAATTTTAAGTTTCCATAATTTATAACACAAGCTTTAGTACCATTTGCACAAACATTCTTAAACATTTAAATCACCAACATGAGAGTATGTTGAAAATAGTGCACTTTTCGTATTGTTGATACATTGTTTTATAACATGATATAGATAAAATTAAATCAATATTCGATATAATCTTAGCCGAAATGATGTACATGTTATTCATAAATTAGATTAAAGTTTTTTAAAAGGTACTTATTGGTTATAAAGACCATAAGTCAAATGTGGCAACAAGTGGAAAACATGTCAAATCCTGGATTACATCGGTTACTGATATTAATAAAGTGTTTTTTTTTTAAATAATATCAATCTGTGGCTATTTTGAGTTTAGTGCCATTTTCTGTCTGTTATACTGAATGAAGATAAATGGGCCACACGTACAAAATATGCATAATTCTGCCTTACGCTCATTACTAATATTATAAATATAAATAAAGTAGGTTATTGCGTCTCTATTGTGTTCGTGTAGACAACACGAAAAGGCCCACACTACAATTTATGCTTCCTATAACAGTTTAGTACCTTTTGAAAAAAAGGTATGTGCTTTCAACTTACTTTTTATGCAATCATCAAAGTTTATGCAAACATGTAATAAGACAAGTACTAGAATAAGTCGAGAAAGCTTACTATTTTTAAACATAGTGCCAAGAATTTTCTCGTAGATAATTTAACAAATGTATTCGTAGTTTTATTTTTATCTATGTTAATTGTATTCTTTTGTATAGTATCATTAAAAAAAAATAGCACTTTAGTTTCACCAACTGCTAAAAATTTCACTTTTTACAAACTTTTTATCTCATGTCTAAAATTAATGGAAAACTAATTTTTTTTAAAGGATGATGGTAAAAAATGAATTATTCGAAAAAAAAACGCATCACACATACTAGAAATTTAGAAACATTTAGGCAGGAAATGTTTCTGGAGCTCAAACAATATGACATTAGAACACATTTTTTGCCGTCACAAGGTTAGAGCTTAATCTTATTGCAAATTCATGGAGTTTAATGGATTTAGGCAATCAATTTCGAAAGGAACACATTTCATGACTAAGAGTATACATACGATTACTAATAAAGTATCGAATAGAGAGAAGTTTAAAAAAGCAGACATATATATATATATATATATATATATATATATATATAATGATTAAAATAGAAATTAATGTCATCAAAGTTCGAAGTATAAAAACTTCACTGCTGACTATTTGAGATGTAATTTCGATAAAATGTGAAGGACAATAACCCAACATTCGATTCAATTTGTCAATAGTCAATGATGTTTGACATTAATCAAAAGCTGTCAAATATCTTCCTTCAAAATATTAAATTATGTATAATACGGTATCTATGTATATAATCACATATAGTTAAAATCTACATTTATTTTTAGCTCGAAACTTGTCGTTTTGATTCGAAATAACAAGATCTTTTGAAAGAAAAGTTGAAAAAGCACAGACCGTTAAGAGGAGTGCCTGGAAGTTACTTTTATGTCATCACTGTAAGTCTGAACTTCGGATCACTAAGCTTACTGTCACTCATCGATGTTTGAAAGGCAAGAAACGTCCTGCTAGTAGTCTCGTTGTTTTCCTCCGTTCTAGCTCCTCCAGGGTCAGATACCACAACTTTGCTTACGAAGGTTTCCCCACCATCGAAGGCCGTTTCACACTGTTCAATTGAACACGAATCATCCACGACACCCTCCATGTTGGCGTGGTCTTGTAACCTGATAGACATTGACCTCCTGATAAGAGACGACACCTGCTGTCGGTTATGTAGCTTCCTTGACTTGCAGTTGGTCAATAGTTTATTTACAAGTTCTTCTTTAAACTGGCGATTAGACAATCCATAAATGAATGGATCCAACACGGAAGCCAGCTTACAGATAAGCGCGGGTACCATGGACCCAAAGGGTGTTAACATTGATCTGCTAGAGAACAGCCCCAGCAGTGCCACCACCGCATAAGGCGTCCAGCTGATGGTCCACATCGAAATGAGAGCAAAGGATATTTTGGCCAGCTTAATTTCCAGTCGCTTCTGGTTCTCTACGTTTCTGTCTGGAATGTTGTTCTGTGTGTGGTGCAAAAAGATCTTCTGATTCTGGTGAACGCTGAGGACAATGCCAACGTAGCAGCGACATATGATAATCATGGGAACACACCAAGCGGCAACGAAGAAAGTTACAATGAAAATCTTACTAGAAAGCTCGTCAGTCAAATAGTCGAAGCTGCAACTCGTCAAAAAGCCTTCTGGCACGTAGCGATTAAGTCCAAAAAGGGGAGCGAAACTGAAGACGGCCGAGTAGAGCCAGACGGAGAAGGCCATGATCAGTGCTCGATTGCGGGTCATCCGGCTTGAGGGGTCTAAAGGCCGGGTGATGCACATATATCGTTCGATGGACATCATGGTGATAGTCATGATAGCGGAAGTGCCAGATAATCCGCCAATCAATCCATAATATTTGCACCCTGAAAAAAAAGAGTTACATATCATGCTGTTAGTTATCAGAAAGCGTCAATCCTTCAGTGATGCTAATTTGTTAAAGGAGTGCTACGTGCCAAATTGTTTATGTTCACCAAGATGAATGAAAACATTCCACAGTATGGTTTTCTTAAATTTTTTATCGTGAGCTAGTATGGTTGCCATGGAGATAACGTACATCAGAGTTAAATAAAACAGAGGTACACAATAAAAGCTTTGGAAAAACACAGAAAATGGTTTCAGTGATTTTTTATTATTTAGTGTGCTGATTTCAAAAGAGACTTTCAATGTTTCTTTTAGAGTCAAGGTGTTTTGTGAAATAGATATTAATATTTTTGCTGGAAAATCCTATTTGAAAAGGGATTATATAAAAAAATTTAGCCTGGGAATATAGCAAAAGTGTTTTTATTCAATTAATTCAATGTAAATCATGATTCTTGGTGAGGAAAATTAGTTTCTCAGCAATTAGATGAAAAAAAAAGCCATTGTTTCTAGACCTGATAAGCTGTCTTCGATCGTGAGAAAAACAAGAAATTTATACATTTTACAACTAATTATAACGTAATTTCTAAAGGGAAATCACCAACACACTATTTTAATTTGTTTTATTTAGTTATATATATATAAAATAGACGATTGCTTAAGAAGAGTATAATTATGCTTGTGAACATCCAAATTTGAAGCATATTTTAAATTGCGCACGAAGTTTCTCCTTGGATACGTTCTATTTTTCTTTTGAAACTTCTTTTTGACGTTCTTCCTTTATATTTAATTTCAGGCCAATCTCGTTTAACATACAATAGTCGGCTAGCGTTTATGCGTTTTAAGGGTTTTAATTAATATATTTTGAACTAATTCAAATATCGGAATATAAAAAAATAAAACGGATTCCTCGGATCATTACTAAACTTTTGGTACCTTTGGAAAATTTCTCCGTCGTGCGGGGTTCGTGAGAAGATAGAATCCCATAGCCATATAAATACTTTTGTTTATCTGCGAGTTTTCATAGTGTTGATGTAATATTTATTTTTATAATGCTATGTGAATATATACATATATATATATATTCATAATTACTAAAAATTATATTATATAACAATATAATGCGTAATATATTATTATTTTTTTAAATTTTTATTATTTTTCTATTGATATTAATTAATGATTGGTATTTTTTATTTTGAATCTATTCCTATATTCTTCATTCTTGAAATATATTCCAAAACAGTATTTTATAATTATTTTCCTGACGATTTGTTACCGTTAGGTAACCATCTTGGATTCCATGTAATTCGTCTACAACCACTGCTTGGCAAGTATCAATCCTATATCATATTTAGTTCTTTTGTAGAGTCACTCATTCTGATAATTAGATCAACGATATAGTATTGACAAATTAAAATTACTGGAAATACCAATTTTCGAAGGGGAATAAAGCAATTAGAGAAAAGACATATAGTATGTAAAAGTTTCTTTAAATTAAAAGGAACAATGGAAGATAAGAGAAGTATTCCCATTTCATTTTGATGTTATATCATATGAGAGAATACTCACTAAACAAGTGTTCGTCAGAAAGTTGAATTTAAAAAGGAATTAAGAGCCTTGCATTTTTTCATATTTTTGTATCACTTGTCCTTATGTTAAGTAATAACTTATATAAAACCAGATAGGTTTAACATACATTTTTCAAGGTTGAATTTATTTCTGTTGGTTTTAAGTTTTAAGAAAAAAGCCATTTTAAAATCAATACTTTTAACAAGGTATAAGCAAAGACACACCCTCACAGCTGTAACAGAATTACACTAACTGGTGTGTGCAAGAATTTACTTTATATTAAAAATAACGGAAGAAACGGAAATTGAAATTTTTTAATGTATTTTCTTAATGACATGGCTTTTCTTGAATTCAATTTCTAATAAGCAGGGTTGTAGCTATTGCCCTGTCAGCAATATCAATGATACGCGACCCCAAACATTAGGAGCCCTAAAATGCGTAAACAAAAAAAATCTTAAAATGTTAAATAGCCCTAATAAATAGATCCCAGAATAATTTGAGACACGGCCCTACCACAACTAGCTACGCTTGTACTAATCAGTATATTTTTAAAAAATTACCAGAGTCATTCATATAAGTTTTTCATTTTGATACTCATCTTTCCAATGCTACCCACTTTAAATTCTACAAAAAAGAATAAATGGCTATTGTTTTAAATAACTTTTAATAATTAAATAAAGAGACTGATGACTGTTGATATATAATAATTTATCATATTGTTCTTATACAAAAATATATTGCTTTTTTTTGTGTGTGTACTTAGTGTGATTGAAAAGCAGACATAAGGAAAGCGATTCACTGATGTGAATGAAATCAAAGAAAACGACACACTCAATGCCAATCCTGTCTCAAGAGTTCCAGGACTGTTTTGGGCAGTGAGATAAGCTCATCAATAAACATGGACAATACTTTTAAGGGGGCTAATGTAGAGTTTAATAAAAATGCCAAATAAATATAAATTACAGTTATTTTTAGCTTCCTTCTCGTAGGTTCACAAAGTAACTCTTATGGTCCCTGGTGGTCCGTGAAAATTTAAAATGAAGAAGGTGGGTAAGTGTACAACGATAGGGGGTCCTCGAAAGATTTAATTTAATGTAAAATATTTGGAAGCTACTTCTATTAGTATGAAAGTTAAATCAGTGATGCTTTTCTTTGCGTATATCAGACTATAAATTATTTTGGATAGGCACGCAAAATAGAAGTAAAAAGAAGCATTGCACGACGGAAGTCAGGCGTCTATGCAGGTTTAAGAAGGAACGGCATCTCGCCACTTTACGAAAGGAACTCATTTGATATCTGGAAACTATGCATCAAGCAGCGCTTGTTTTCGAGTGATATGGAATCCAAGATGGCGGACTAGTTGTAATAAATTGTCAGGAAAATAATTTTAAAGATTTGATTTGAAATATACTTCAAATAAAGAAAATATTGAAAATAACCAATATCAAACAATAATTAATATCAGTATAATATAATAATTATATATAATTGAAAAATTAATTAATATAATAATGATTGCGTTATATAATTATATTATATTAAGCATAAAATAATTACAAAATATGTATTAAAATTAATCAATACTGAATAGCTATGAATGACTGCTGATAACTTGCAATATTCCAAAAAACTGTGTGTTCCTTTAATGAATTTTGTCGAACACAAAGAACGTACAAAATTTATTATGTAAAAGTAAAGATAAGTGAAAAGGGGTACTTATATGTATTATCGCAACAATCGCCAACGATCAAAAGATAACTCTTTACGTTGATATTCCAAATTTCGCATGCGAAGTCTGAGCGGAATTAGCAATCATTTGCTTCATTTCATATGATATTGCCAGTAGGTAGCAATAATACATGAGTATCAGGAAATGCGTAGTTAGCAGCTGTAACTAAATGCATATCCTTCATATTCTTTAAAAATTATCCTGGAACTCGTCAATGATATTAGAAATATCCACATTCGAAAAAATACAACAGAATGAAGCAGTAGCTTGAAGAACAATTTTAATGAAAAATGATAAATTTTTTTTAAAGAAATTGGATTAAAATTGTCTGAAATGCGTTCGTTTTTTTTGAAAAAAAACTCAATAAAAATTAAAAATATGCGTCATCTCCATGACAGTCACATTAGCACACGATACAAATATCAAGGTAACCATATTTAAATGTCATCGCCCATCTTGGCGAACATAAACAACAATTTAGTTTGTAGCCCTGCGATATCAAATTATCACCATTAGTGTGTAACAAATTGCTCTTAGTTTTGAACAAAAAAATCAGAACTACTCTTTGTATTGTTATGAAGGTAATCATTTTAATCTGTCATAACCAGAAGACCAGATATACTTAATGTGTATCAGCCCCTCTATAAATACAGTTGCGTATTATATCTGAATAAGTTAACTTTGCATCAATTGCATCATATTTTCAATAATGCTTTTTTCTTAAGCTTTATATTTTCATAAAAAAAAACAGAATTATCTATTAAAAATAATACTTCCAATTAAATACATTCTAAATCCGATAAAAAATGAAAATATTTTTCCGAAACATACACTCATGTCCAAAATTAAGGTCACAAACATATTTTTAGTCATAATTTTTCATTGCTTTCAGAAAAACTGGTAGAATTTGTATTTTATATATTGTGAAGATGGGTAGTGTAGAATATCAACATTCAGTTTAGGAAAATATGTTGTTTAGCGTTATTTTTTGCAGAATTACTGGATTGAGACCGATAAGCATAAGATATTTTTTCCCCTACAGTTTTGTGAATAGTGTATTAAAACGATCAAGATCACCTTTTAGCAATGAGGAGGACTTCTAATCGTTTAGATGATTTCTTGAGAAGAAGAGCAGGCTTGAAGCTGGACAATCTCCAGTGGAGGTGGGTTGATGATTACAAGTGGCTTGAAAGAGGATTCCCGTCTGTGGTATCATTTCCAAATAATAGGTGCTATCATCAGGGAGGTCAGTCAAGGTCAAAACCGAGCATCAATATCCGTACAGGATCTCTATTTAGCTTTATGGGCATGACAACATATGAAGACAACGACTGTTCAGCTTGCTCGTGACCTTGCTGCTCTGTCTAGACGTAGAAATTCAAAGCAAACAGTCTGCAGTTGTCTCCCAGAGACTGACTGCCTTTTACGACAGGCGTTCAGTCTTATGGTTCTATTTGACTGCATCCAACAGGAAAATGAGGACATTGTACAGCTGAAAACATTTTTCATGTGCATAACAAGAATGGGTTGGTGGTATAATGTTCGACAGTTGTACACCCCTGTACGTTTTTGATGCAAGTATTGTCAACCCACAGCACTATATGAATGAGATGATAGAAACCTATAGGGGACGTTTATATGTTCTATGTGCCTGGACTATATTTCTATGGATTAAAATGCAGGATCACACACATAATTTTCAAATTATTGATTAATTACATCACGGAGCGGATATTCGCTACATAGACTGGCCCTCGAGATATCTAAATCTAAATCTTATTGAACATATTTGTGATGGTCTAGGACTGTGCTTCTCAAAGTTTCAATATTTGGGGCCCAATGTTCAAGATCAAATTTCATTGCCTCCCTCCATACAATAGCAGTGTATTGAATTCAGTATTTTGAAGCTTATCCTACATTTCGACTTTAACCTCTTAAATGCTAACGGCGTATAGAAACGTCTGACTCAGCCTGTGCTTTAAGTGCCCCCGGACGTATGTAAACGTCTTTTCAATGTACGATCCTCTTTCTGTGAAATGCTACCCATAAAATTATTTCAAAGGTTTTGGAATTCAAATAAATAACTTTGAAAGTGTTTTCGAAGGATTTACTTACTTTAGAGGAATTCATTATTTATTCCTCTTAAAACTCTCAACTACACACGACTGCCTGTTTAAAGGTTAGCATTGGGGAGCGAATCGCGTAATTTCTAATTGGCATTTAAGTGATTATTTATAAACCTTATCAATTATTAAGATAAGTGCTGACTTTTGTATATAATTTTGTTGTATTGTTGTTGTTACCTATCTCCTTGCCTAACTTCTGCTAGACGAGGCTTATGAGTTTATTCATCCTCAAAAAGTTCTATACAAGCATAGGAAGACTTAGCAAGACAAGCCCAGACACCTAAGAATATGAGTCGACAAAACCTGATCGATGTTACATTGTGGACAATTCGGATGGGTTTTATGTCAAACATGGAAGGTAAGGCTACTTAAATGTCCACTAAAAAATCTGGATACTGCCGTCTAGATGCATATGTCGCAATTCATAGCAAAGGATCCTCCAAGAGAATCAGCTCGATTAGAATTTTGAACAGTGGGTGGACGATCCAAGTCATTTTATCATTATTTTTTGTGGCAGAGAACAGCTAACGATAAGTCAGGCAATTAGATGTATATAAAGCCTCTCTGGTACCCTCATTCAACAAGGCATCTTCCACCTCATTACTCATATATTTACATGCAAGAGGATCCACTGAAAATGCGCATCACAAGATAATGATACCTGTTTTAATTTATTAAGAATAAAAGTTCCAGTTATATCACCAACGCTACTCCAGTTTTACAAATGTTGAATGGCACTTCGACTATCAAAGAGAATCCAGGTACACTTAAGGTCTAAGGAATACAAACTATAACTTACTCCCTCATGGATAGCGATGAGTTCATTATTAAAAAAATCAGGATTTATTTTCTTTATTTTAACAATCACCTTGGTGTCCTTGATAAGCGTACCACTACCAGAGTGAGAATCCTCGTCTTTACTTCCATCAGTATATACATGTGTAGTGCCCTCTGAAATGCAATTTATAATTTTAGATAAAATTTCAGGAGGCATGTCGGAGCGTCATTTTTCTAAGAAACTCTAGAATGCAATTCAGTATGGAAATTAACTCCTGAAGACCAACAGAAGGGTCAATGCTTTTCTTCAATAAGCACTGTTCACCTTTGGTTCCAGAAAATTATTACAATCGATCTGGTTAAGAGGCTGTCGTTATTATGTCAGTTCTGCATTAAGTCAGAGGTCATATTTTATAATCCCTCGCTGTATGAAGTTCTCTGTAATACTCCACTAGACACGAGTTCCTTCTAAGACTCAATGGTTGGAGGTATGCCTCAAACTACACAATATCACTTGGGCAGCTATTACGTAATCCAGTGATGAAACGAACGACATTTATCTGCACTCTCTAAAATTTCTACACGTTAGTGGTAGATGGACAAACGTATATAGGAAGTCCGTATTCCAGAATGAGAACTGTAATAGCCAGAAATGTATTTCTTAAAGCTCCTGCATCTGCACCCCGATCACGTCTCGAGATATATTTCAATATACCGAATCACTTCCTACTCTTCAGCTCCGATGCTTCAACATTGAGGTTCCTAATAAATTCTGGGTCCAGAGTAAAACCAAGATATATTGGATGCTTCTCGTATTTGAAAGGAAAATCTGCCAAACAAAAACTTTTGGTGGATAACTATACAACCCCTTATTAGAAGTAAAAGTAATAGCTATATATTTAGATGGATTAAAATACAGCTTATGTCCCTTCAAAAAGTTCAACCTGTCAGCGAGGGTAACATAAATATTAGATTAAATTTTGTCCCCGTCTGAATTAGAGCTCCAGAGGGCAATATCGTCAGCATACAGACCGACATCTCAATTATTCCTTATAACCTTCTCAAACCCAACCAAATACTGGAAGAAAAGTATAAGGCTTAACACAGAACCACGAGGAAAATTTTGAGTCATCTTAAAACTATTTGTCCGGGCACAATTGAGCTACACTCTGAAAAGTCTACCTCTCAAAAGTTGTAGATCAAAGTCAACGGCTTTCCATTTAGTCTTAAATCCTTATGTAGTTTAATAATGTGTTTGTGTTTAAAGACTCTGTCAATAAATTTTGCAAATTGGAGAAACGCAGCCACTGTGTGAATTTTCGGGCTCAGATTTTGAGCACTTCTGATCCTTTGACAAATATATAGAACGGTATCAGTAGTGAAGTGTCCACTTCCTAATCCATACTGTTCCTTTGGCACAAGATCCCAGTTCTCAGGATGATAAAGCAATTGTTTCTGGACCACTTTTTCCGTACGTTTGCACGCTATGCATGCCAGAGCAAAGGGCCTATAATTCTCTGAAGGTCCATCATTTTGATCCGGACTTTTGATAGGAACAATAATGGCCTTTTTACAATCCCTTGGCAAACTCCCAGTGTTCCATGGCAGATGAAAGATGTCTGAAAATCATAGCCTTGCACGAGTGTCCAGGTCACTAAGCATCTGATCGTTGATGCGGTTCGGTCCAAGATACTTTGTTCATTCAAAAATTTTTATTGCCGTCTCCAATTCATGTATATCGAAGGGTTTACTAAATATAGTATTAGAGCCGTTCCGCCTTTGGAATGAATTCTAGATCTTCTAGCAATTTTCTTGTCATCGACCGTAGAAGTTAATATACCAATCTTCTGATAAAATTCTCCAATCAAATCCGCAGCATATTTTTCATCCCTAGGGATATGACCATTCCGATCGTGGATAGTTACATTTCTCTGTCAGCTGTTGGTATTTACTTATGTTTTTGATTAATTTTCAATATTTTGTGTTGGGAGATATTACATCGAGGTTTTTACCCTGATCTAACCATTTTTTTCTCAGAAGCAAAACATATGTACGCTTTATTTCTGCATTAAGTTTGTTCAGCTTAATTTGTGGCCTGGTTAGTATTGGTATTGCGGAAAACTATATGCAGTTATTCTCATCTCTGCCACAAGGGTAGTAAAAAGGAAGAATTATAAGAAACGAAGAGAATATGTTGCTTTATGTTTCCCCCTACGACCTGAGCAACAAAGGTACAGGACTGATTTAGCTCATTGGCCAGTAGGTATTTAGCTGGGTAAAGTGGAATTGCCTTCACGCCGATGGTGACCCTCCCAGGAAAATCCTCCCACGTACTTCTCTCATTCCACCCATTGACACCCCTTCGTCTCGATGAGGCAACTTACAGGATACAGATCTAGAGCTGAACTGCCATTATACATATGACAAACCCATGGGATCATTAAGTAGTCATTGAACTTATTCTTAACTTATTATTGTTAAATTAACTATAAAATATATTGTTGTATTGATACATTTATAAGGGTTGTGTCTGGTAAAACTAACTCACCACCAGCAACTGAACTCTGAATCTACGCATGTGCGTGAAATCTAGGCTTCGCGTCTTTGATTTTATTATCAGTATTTGAAGAGATTTAACGAACTTCTGTGCTGTAATTTTAGTCTTGGTATGTATAATTTAACTTTTATTAATTAATATTCTTTCTATTCGTGTAGTGTAAAATTGCGTCCAATTGAAGGAGTAATTAAAAAATACAGAGTACCTACTCCTTTTGTGTATCTATTTTCATTTTATTTGACTACTTAGTTTAGAGCATCGTTTG
Source organism: Trichonephila clavipes (assembly GCA_019973935.1). Taxonomy (NCBI): domain Eukaryota; kingdom Metazoa; phylum Arthropoda; class Arachnida; order Araneae; family Nephilidae; genus Trichonephila; species Trichonephila clavipes. The sequence continues at coordinate 691,778 of BMAU01017596.1, read as the reverse complement.
AACCCAGACTGACGTTCTATGCATAAGATCAAGAGATAAGTAGAATTTGCTCTGTTAATGTTTTTTAATCAATAGAATTTTTATTTGGCTTAGCAAATGATAATATTGATTGATTTTTGAGACAAGTGTATTATATTATTTATTTATGTATTTTGTTTGTTTACTTTCAGTAAATTAACAATTTTTTAAATAATCTATTGTTTTCAACTTTTCGATATGCCCGCACCCCCGTCGTAGGGTCATAACGCCCCAATAGGAAGATGCACCTTACAGTTTAAGAAAGTTATTTTTTCGCGTAGCCCCCTCCTTCTCAGGATCCCTTTGAGTCAAAGGTCGTGCTTTTAGAAAAATGGGCTTTGTTGCCACAACTATTTTTGACACTCTTATTAGTAGTATGACAGCTCGTTATAAAACCTGTGTACCATGTACGGTGGTCACCCTTCAAATTAAACTTAACGAGTTAAATGATTTATCTCTAATTCATGATTTCACTTTTTTTAGGTATATCATGTATCTTAACTCAAAATTAAAATCTACTGCGATTAAGTTGCTATATTCTTTCCCACACTGTAATAAATCTGTGCGCCAAATTTCTTGGCAACACAACGAATAGTTCATCTCTATTTCAGATTTTATGTTTTTGACCTTAACTTTGAGCATTGGCACACTTTAAAATCCTTTATTTTTGAACATATCAGTTGCTCAATCAAGGGGGGACTTATAATCCATGATTTTATTCGAATTATTATAATCGTATGTATGTAATACGTAAAGTTTAGTTATTCGTCATTGTTGATTTATTTTATTAAGAAATGCTAGTTATATGTATTCAATAATTTATCTTTTTTTTATTCCGTACAGTTGACAGTATCAAAGGAATGTTCAGCGGTTTTCAACAATGCTATCTTTTGTTTCGTTATTTGTCCTCTGATCCTTTGACAAAGATATAGAACGGTATCAATAGTGAAGTGTCCCCTTCCTAATCCATACTGTTCCTTTGGCACAAGGTCCCAGCTGTCAGGATGATAAAGCAATTGTTTCTGGACCATTTTTTCCATACGATTGCACGCTATGCATGCCAGAGCAAAGGGCCTATAATTCTCTGGTGATCCATCATTTTGCTCCAGATTTTTTATAGGAACAATAATGGCCTTTTTCCAATCCCTTGGAAAAGTCCCGGTGTTCCATGGCAGATTAAGATGTCTAAAAGTTTTAGCCTTGCACGAGTATCGAGGGGACTAAGCATCTGATCGTTGATGCCGTCAGGTCCAAGATACTTTGTCTATTCAAAAATAATTTATTGCCGTTTTCAATATATACACATGGAAGGGTTTACTAAATATAGTACTAGAGGGAACAGAACTGCGTTCGACCTTTAGCAAGAGTTCTAGATCTTCTAGCAATTTTCCTGTCATCGACAGTAGAAGTTAATGTACCAATCTTCATATAAAATTATCCATTCCAATCCGCAGCAGATTTTTCATTCCTGGGGATATGCCCATTCCGATCGCGGATAGTTACATTTCTCCATATGCTGTTCGTCTTTAATTATGTTTTTGACTAAGTTCCAAAGTTTTTGTGATGGGAGATCTAACATCGATGTTTTTACCTGATCCAAATCCAATTTTTTCTCAGAAGCAAAGCAATTGTACGCTTTATTTCTGCGTTAAGTTTGTTCAGCTTAATTCTGGCCTGGTTAGTATTGGTATTGCGGAAATCTATAAGCAGTTTATCTCATCTCTGCAACAAGAGTAGTAAAAGGGAAGAATTGTAAGAAACGAAGTGAATGTGTTTTTTTATGTTTCCCCCTAGGGATAGACATTCCAGCTGCATTGAGATGCATGGTCTTAAAATAATTCTATTTAGACACAAAAGCATTGGAATGGGGCTTTGAATCAACAGTTGTGTCAATAAGGAAGCCAAAAGTTTGCCAGTTTGTCTTGAAAAAGTTTCAATAATTCTTACGATTGAAGAAACTACTGTGGTTCTTATTTATTTCAATTATAAGATGAGTTTCTTATTTATTTTAAATAAGATTTCAATTAAGAGAAGCGGCAGGTGAGCACTCCCAATATTTTTCAGGATGCTGCAAGAAAAATTTGGGAACAGAGGAGGCTCTTACAATAAAGATGTCGAGAGTTTCAGCTGAATATAACTAAATGAAGAGTGGGTTGAAGAGCCATCATTGAGGAACATGAAGCCGGCATCATCTATTATATGAATGAGATCAAGTCCTCTCTATTTTGGAATTGGGCATCCCTAAATTGCATGTTTTGCATTTAAGTCCCCCAGAATTATTGAATCCTCCTCTAGAAGATGTACAATACCATGTGGGCAAAATCCTAAGGTTGGGTGATTGTGAAAGTTGTGTATATAGATAGACGTGTTTAACCCTCCACATAACAGTAATGCCTTGAAGTTCCAGATCTGAATCAGTTGTGGAGCAGGTGTGTATACTAGAAAAGATGATATTTCTAATAAGATAAGCTAGGCCACCCCTTCACTCTTGTCATGTCTATCCTTTCTATCATTATTACAGCCATTTTTACATGGATTTTACGAGTTCCTTCAACTTTGTTTATTTGGAGGGCAATAATTTAACGTTTTTTGCTCGTCAGCTATCTTCCTCAATATCTGATCCAGTTAAATCTCGAATCCTAAGTGGGAGATCTTTGGGAGACTGTAATTTATTTTCAAGCGAGACCCTCTTCCTAAAACTCGAACCCGTCCCTCTCATAAACGTAGGAAAAAGGCAAACTCTGTTATCCAAAAGACCTGAGCACCAGATGTAGAGGACTGACTTAGCTCAGATGCCAGTATGTATTTAGCTGGGTAAAGTGGAATTCCTTCACGCATAGGGTGACCCTGCCAGGAGAACATTCTCCGAACGTACTTCGCCCATTCCACCCATTGGCACCCCCTCGTCTCGATGAGGCCTACCTAGGACACATGATCTAGAGCTGCACTGTCCTTTTTTACATACGGCAAACCCATAGGGTCATTTGGTAGTCATTAAACTTATTCTTAACTTAGTATTATTAAATTAATTATAAAATATATTGATGTTGTACTGATAAATTTATAAGGGTTGTGTCTGGTAACACTCACTCACCCCACCAGTAACTGAACTCTGAATCCACGCATGCGCGTGAAAAAAACTAGGTTTCGCGTCTTTGTTTTTACTATCAGTATTTGAAGATATGTAACGAATTTCTATGCTGTGTGTAATTTTTAGTCTTGGTATATATAATTTAACTTTTATTAATTAATATTCCGTCTACTCGTGTAGAGTAATATTGTGTCAATTTAAGGGTAATTTAAAAAATACAGAGTACCTACTCCTTTCGGATATCTAGTTTCATTTCATTTGATGACTTTGTTTACAGCATCGTTTGAACCCAGACCGACGTTCTATGCATAAGGATAAGAGATAAGTACATTTGCCCTGTTTTTAATGAAAATAATATTTATTTGGTTTTGAAAATGATAATATTGATTGGATTTTTAGACAAGTGTAAATATCAGTGAAAATACGAATTCTATTTTTGTATTATGTCAGAATGTATTTTGTTTACTTTCAGTAAATTTATAATTTTTGAGATAATCTTTTGTTTTCAACTTTTCGATATGCTCGCGCCTCCCCCTCGTAGGGCCATAACGCCCCAATAGGAAGATACACCGCACAGTTGGAGAAAATAGCGTTCCAGCGTAGTCCCCTCCCTCTCCGGAGCCCTTTGAGTCAAAGGTCGTGCTTTTAGAAAAATGGGCTTTGTTACCACAATTTTTTTGACACTCTTGCGAGCACTATGACAGCTTGTTATGAAACTTGTGTACCACGTACGGTGGCCCCCTTCAAATTAAATTTAACGAGTTAAATGATTTGTTTTCAATTCCTGATTTCACACTTTTTGGTATATCACGTATCTTAATTCAAAATTAAAATCTGATGCGGTTAAGTTGATATATTATCTCCCACACTGTAATACATCGGTGTGCCAAATCTCTTGGCAACACAGCGAATAGTTCATGTCTTTTTCAGATTATATGTTTTTGACCTTAACTTTGAGCATGGTTATACTTTAGAATTCTTTACATCTGAACATATCAGTTGCTCAATAATCGTATGTATATAATACGTAATATTTAATTATATTTGTCATTGTTTATTTATTTTATTGATTAATGCTAGTTATTTATTCAATAATTTTTTTATTCCGAACAATTAACAATATCAAAGGAATGTCCAGCGGTTTTTTGAGGTATGGTACGAGAATGGTGGGCATTCGATCCTAGAACTCCCTTTCCCCCTGAAAATTTCCTTTGTGGGCCACTGTAACATAAACAAAGCAATTTTACTATTCTAAACCTTTTGCACATTATTGAGACTTAAAATGACCAAAATAAAAAGTTTTTGAAAATGTTAATTACTACTTCAAATATAGATTTATACTCCAAACATTTCTCAGAACGCTGAACAGTATCATTCCAACAATCAACATCTAAACTGATCATTTATATAAAGGAAGTACTCTTCTCAAATTGTAAAAACTAGTATATTTAATAGCCTTGTTTCGACCAAATAGGATTATTCCAACTGATTGAAATTATCATTTCAAAAGTATAGAAATAAAATGGAAAAAAAGCAAGACTTACAAAAAGGTCCCGCGGCGGGTCCTCCGGAGAAGCTGTTGTAGACAAAGATGACGCCTTTGTGTAACATTAAAAGGTCGGATAAGGCAAGATTCATCACCAAAATGTTGCATGGCTTCCTCAGTCTTTTGGTCCTAAAAAACACGTATTACGTTGTAGGTTATTGAATGACAACCAATTTTTTTTTCCAAACAGAACATTTGGTATTTATATTTTATCTCAACTATGTTGACTTAATTCAGAGACCGATTGAAAAGAACATTCATTTGTGAACCAAAATTTAATTACTTCATAAATTACACATGTTGGAACATACAGAGTGTACAGTTCGTTTGAACTTTAAAAATTCACAAAAAAGGATGAAATAACGATAAAGAAGTGCGGTTAGCAAGAAAGTGACCACAAGTAAGTCGCATCATTTTTTTAGCGGCAAAATAAATTTTAGTTAAAAATTTCACTGCTCGAGGGACCTGAAAATTCGAATCACAATGTACTGTGCAAAAGTATATGCTCCATGAATTTTTTCTTCTAATAACAATTGTTCAACATATCCTCTAAAAATTGTTGTTGTTTTTAATGCACTTGTCTGATATATAGTCAGATCAAGGATCTGGAAATTCATCACGGCAAAAAGACAGTATTACGCCTGCCGTCATCCGTAGCTTTGAGCCCCAAGGAGGTGACAGTATGGTTTGGCTCAGTTCCGCCCCAATGTTGAGGGAAAACATGCTGGACGTGGTCAGGGGCCTCCCGACTTTCTCCTCCTTCCACCAACCTCACGAGAGGACTTGCAGCCTGAGTGATATTTAGAAGTATCCACATGCCGCAAAAGCACTATCCATTTACTAACATACATTACTTTTCCGGTATTCGATCCCAGGTCCAACTGCACAGCACTCAGCGTTACTAATGACTCTACTGTATGGGCGACCCTCTGGAACAATATCCGAAAAAAAAGGCGAGAAGGCGATATTTTAACCTCGACCCTTCACTCCGTATCCACCAAAAGTATTTGATAGGAATTGTTTTACTGGACTTGCATTGTGTGGAGGTTTGCCAATCTGCATGAAACTTATTACAGAAGAATTAATGAGAGAGTGACCTCTTTTTGAGTTAACAAGGGCACGAAAAAATTATTCCTATTACAAAAAAGATGCCTACATTTTAAACCTTTTCTTGAAAACCGCACTTCTTTATCATATTTGTTTCCTTTTTTTATAAATTTTCAATGTCCACGAACTATTGGCTTAACCGTTACATAATTTAAAATTGTTTTTGCTCCTTTTAAAAATTTTAAACAAATTCCTTATTTTTTTTTCAAATCCATTGAAATAGGTGGCCACGGTAGCGAAGTAGTCGCGGTCATGAACTCGTGGCCAGCGTATTATGAGCTTCGAGCTTCAGCGACACTGAAGAGCCGACTTCTAAAAGGGCTGATGCGCGTGAATCCGTTGAGATTCAAATTCCTTCCTTTTATGGTGTGGGGCTGCTCAGGTGTCTTTCGCGTCACTTGAACATGGTACAAAAGGACGAGATTCATTGTCAATATCCCTCATGTTGCTTTAGAGCAAGCCGTAAAAACACACAGGGCTTTTATTCAGTGCATTTAATAATGCCATTTTGACATGTACTGTAAACCAGTAACGTAACAAATGCATTTTAAGTCACTTTCTACTTATATCAACAAACAAAATTTTTATTTTAGCTACTTTTTATTAAGTAAGTGTTTCTCAAACTGTGGGGAGCGTTAACCCTGCGAGGGGGGCGCGAGCATATTTAAAAAAATTTTCTGGAATAATTTAAAACAAAATGCTTTTTGACAAAATAAAAAATACACATTTACACTGATATAATTTATTTTATCATCTGGTAAACATAAAAAAAAGATTCCACTTCAAACGGTCATTAGCTATCTTTGATCCTTTAACCAAATAAAAAATACATTTTGTTTGCTTTACTGTAATCCCAAGATGAAAGATTTTTAATTACGTTTCTTTTAAGCCCTAAAATACTACTTTTTATTATCACCTTTTTGACCTTTAGACTTACTGGTATGTTTCACTCTATCTCTTTTTTTTTAGAAAAGCTGGAAGTAATATTTTTCGGTTGCTTTTTTTCCCATGTGAAAGGGTTTGATGACATATGGTTAAGCATATTGAGCACTTTGAAGGATTATTTGACCAAGATGTATTTTTATGAGTATTCTGAACATATAATGCATAATGAAAACGTTTTACACAATTATTTTTTAGAACATGCAACACTTTCCCCCATGAACTATTTTGTGGTTTTGATTGATGTGTTGTACGACTTATTATGGCTTATAAATGTAAGTGAGCAGAATATAAAAAAAAATTGGCATTTGTGATCTCTATTGATAGAAGTTGAATCTGATCAAGCAATTGAAGACCCTGTTCAAATAATGCATATTAATCAAGATAATGAATATAAATATGAGAAAAGCGATAGATATGAAACGTTTGAGTTGAATTGAAATTTTCAAGTTTTGCCTATCGAACTCTGTGAAGAAAACTATGAAGCCATAAATGTAGCACTTCGCCTAGTTAAAAAGACACAAGGAAGAAAAAGTTCAAAATGCTATTTGTAGATCATCAAACGATAGCAAAACTACAATAACGTGAACATAATATGACAGTTTTGCTGGAAAATAACGTTCCTGTATTGCTAGCGAGAAGTGTATATGATTTATGCCCTTTATTAATGACACCTGAGAGATTATGATTATATTGTAGCTTTAGCTCCCCACTCAAAGTGCATTGTTATTGCTTTCAATACATTACTTTTTGAGGGGTTGCGATAAAAACTGTGATTGAAAATTTTGTTGCCAGTAGTGAAAGTTTGAGAACCACTGTTTTAAGTAGTTACAATTAATATAAATATGTATATGCATATGACAGAATCATAACATTAAGTGGTAATTAATTTTTTTATTAATTATCATTAAAGTATCGTATTGTCGTCCTAAACAATCGTGCTTGTGAAATTTAAGTTCAACTGAATTCTTTAACACGTGAGAAAAAAACCTTTTCCAGTTTTGACACAAGTCGACAAAAGGGTCGCTACGTCGTTAATAGTGAGGCTAACTTGGCTGCATTTGTAATTCTTCAAATATTTAGTCTTGATCAATACATTTTACCTAATTATAATTAAAAAATTATTGTATTACCATCCAAAATAATCATGCACATAAAATTTTAGCTCAATTCAGTGCTTTAAAATGTATTTTAGTAACGATTGAAAATTCCACCAAGATAAATAAGTAAATAGATAGTGTTACCTAATAGAAGGAATTGATTTGCTAGATATTACGAATTGCTAGGATATACGGCTATCAAATTCAATGCTCAAAGCTAGCTTTGTTTCAAATTTCTTTTTTTATTAACATATCGATAGTCACTACATATTAAACTATCTTACTATGCGAATTCATTCCGAATTTCATACATCTATTTCTAGACATTCAGATTATGGTAGAAATATAATTTTTTTTAAATAGAACGAACGTTGAGAAAAATGGCGATGTCATCTCTCGATGTATTACATCACGAGTGATTGATTATCAATTAATGTCTCAATTTTAAATCACGTGATACCTATTGACAAAGGACCTTGTAATTTCGAATCTCAATCAAATGACGAGGATCACATGCCGTGGGTGAGATAGTACTTTCTAAATTACCCCCCCCACACACACACAGGACAGGAGCATTTTTAATCTGAAAAGTTAAATCTGTTTCGCGATCAAACTGGTGATTACAATCAATCAATCAATCCCGTAATATTATGCAATCCGTTATTTAGGGACATTTTTTGGTCATTGAATTTAAATTTAAATTGCTGTTTTGTAAAAGTTAAACTCTGAAGCAATAAAATGTTTATTGGTGACAGATCTCGTAATTTTTATCTTCGGTGAAGTGACGAATACGACACCTAAGTTGCTTCGCCCCTCTCCAGATTACCAAACCATGCCAACGGAAGGACTTCAAGTCTTGAAATTTATCGATTACAGTTTGATAGTTTCATCTAGAGAAGGAAATTTAATATGAAAATAGACGTGATTTAACCAAAAGAGGAACAATGCAGATACAGTACTAATATTTGAAAATATTTATTCGACGTCTTTTTTTTAAAAGAAGACACAAAAGCATTGAGAAATAACTGTGATGTACCTCCTCTTGGAAGTACATCCCTCGAAGTATCAGCGTGAGCTAGAGGTGTAGGTTTAGCGAAAGAATATAATTATAATAATTAATATGAGAGAATCTACGATGACGCAATACGCAACACACAATATATATATTTATATTTATAATATGATCAATCCTAATTCTCTCTCAGACCAATCTCAATAATTCAACCACCTAATCCTCAATTCTAATAAAGTGTCATCAATCCTAACTTATATTGTTGCGTATAATGCTACTTGTCTTTATCTGCAATGGTATGCAGCTTGACGGTTAACTTCTAGTCGAACACCATTATGTTTATCCACGGCAAATAGAACTTATTAATCTTACAACACGAACTGCAATAATCATCAACTGCCACAACGCACATCAATTGTCTAACATTTCTTTACATTGCCATTCCGCTTACTCTTAGATTCTATATTTAAAGTCGGTTTATTTGCATTTCTTCTTCACATCTCGTTTCTTGGATTTGGTTGGAAAAGAGTTGACATTAATTCTGCCTCAAAGAACCCAAAGGACTTGTTATAGGAAAGACGCGTATGACGTCACATAACTAGAATGGAACTTTACATCAATAAAAATAGTCTGTATCGTAAATCTATCCGAAAATATGAGGAACATTGGTTTTTTTTTTCAAATAAAGGATCCAGTTTCAGCGAGATAAAATTCGTGGACTTCTTCATGGGAATATATTTCTATGTTTAGATAATTATTGCAAAACTACAAGCGTTTGTGTGTAATACAAAGAAGAATAAAAGACGTGTATCATTTCATGTAAATAGTTCTGATATTCAAAATGGATAAATAAAATGTCAAAACCAGAAAAATATTTGGGAGAGGGGATGTCTATTTTTAATTTGAAGTAATATCAAAATTAACTGTTTAATTATACTCCATGAATGGCCTATCATCTTAAAATACTGATAAATTGTATTTAAACACTTTTCAGAATGTCAAATTTCTTCCATAATAGAAATATTACCGGTGATCGTAACTGTATCAGACTCATTAATTTGATTAAACCTTTCAATGTTAAGTTTATTATATGAAAAAAAAAATGTTGAGCGGGAGAAAACATGTTATTTTATTAGTAAATTTTTGTAGATATTCAATGGTGTAAGGAAGGGATACTCAAACTGCGGCCCACCGAACCTTTTTAAGTGGGCTGGTCATGGCCCATTGCTCTGAGAAATTTACTTTGACCATGGTTCAAAATTATGTAGCCCGTTATCAAAAGCTCTTGTGTAGCTGAACAGTGTGACGTTAATATTCACTCACTCAATAGTTTCTTAGCATCAAATTCAGTTAACAAATCAAATGTAAATACTACTGTTGTCAAAGGTAACCAAGTAAAATCATGTGTAAAACTGGATTTTGTTAAATATAACAATTACATTCTATGTTGTCAAAGCCTTACTCAAATGTCCAACTTTTAATTCTATGAATGTAAATGAAAGATGGTAAGTGGTACAGAACAATAATTTATGTATCAATTATTTGAGGAGTAACCACAGGCTTGACACATGTAGAACATGAGATTCTCCTGCAAAAAGTGTTCTGAAAGACACCATACATTATTATACATATATTCAGTCAAACGTTTAGCAAATACCCAAGCAAATTCTGTTGTGACAGTGTCATAAATTGCACACGATCGGCAGAAGGTCATGTATTGATGTCCACAACATTAATAAATGTTAAATTTAAACATGGTCAGCAAATATCTTGCCGTGTTTTAATAGACAATGCTTCTTAAAATTCTTTGATTTCCAAGCAATGTGCTGATCGCTTAAAATTGCCATTAAAACACACCAATCATAAATTAGTAGGTGTAAATGAAACATTTGCTGAAACTTCATTAATTTCGACAAAGTTTGCAGTTTTGATACGCTGGGGTTTGTCTCTCCCTCAACTATAATTTTAAAAATTATTCTTGAAGACCTGTGGAAGGCAGAGTTTGACTGGAATGATGAGATATCATCAGACATTCTTAATAGATGGAATCTGTTTCAAGCAGAAATTCCATGCCTCAAACCAATAAAAGTTCCCCAGGTATGTTCAAACACTAAATGCTAAACACTGTGAAATTCAAGGGTTTTGTGACGCCTCCTCAAAGGCATATTCAGCCGAAATATACTTACGTGTTGTTTCTGATTCGTCACACTTATTCTTAATGTCTTCAAAAACTCGTGTGGCACCTGTACAAACAATATCATTGCATAAATTGGAGCTTTGTGGTACTCTGCTGCTGGCTGAGCTTATAGATACATTTAAGAAATTTCTTAACATCACTCACGATACATATTTAATGGTGTGACTCAACAATTACACTGAGTTGGATAAATAATCCACATGTAAAAGGAAATGAATTTGTGCAACACAGGGTTGGGAAAATTCACACACTAACCTCAAAAGAATCTTGGCATCACATTCCGGGAAAATTAAACCCGCCAGATTGGGCAACAAGAAGCCTCTACCCGAAACAACTTCTTAAAAATTGAGAGAGTGTAGCTGGTCCAAAATAGCTTAATGATTTCCATCATTCTTCCAAATTATTTATTCCTTGCTCTGAACAGCCTATTTCGCTTGTTCCTATTGGTCAGTCTGAATCATTAAGTGACTGTTGTTCTTTCAACTGGTGTTGACTATTCTCTAAGTTTATTGGATAAGTTTTCCTCATACATGAAAGTAGTTAGGACTGTTGCATGGATATTCAGATTCTACCACAATTCCAAATCAGTGTCCAAAGTTACTGGGCCTTTATACACACTTGAATTAGAAACTTTAATCAAAAAGTTAGAGCAAATTATTACAGAATAAAGAATACCATACAGAACTTACTCTCTTGAAATATAACAAGCCTCTTCCCAAATCTAGCGCACTTCAGTCTTTGAATGCATTCCTTGAATCTGAGGGAATTCTACGTGTCGGAGGACGTCTTCGTCTCCAACAAACTGTTAAATTTGAACAAAAACATCCTATGCTCATACGAAAAAAGCATCATTTTACAAGTTTAATCATTAGACATTTTCATAAGGTCAATTTTCATGCTGGGCAGGAACTAGTTTTATAGCTCATTCGTCAGCAATTAATTGTACCTCATGGTAAATCAGCTGTCAAGAAAGAACTGCGCAACTGCACAGACTGCATTAAAAGTGTGGCAAAATCTGTCTCTCAAATGATGGGCGATCTAACAATAGAACGAAACAACACTTGTCGTGCTTTTGAAATAGTAGGCATTGACTTTGCTGGACCTATCACGAAAAAGTGCCAACATACTCGCAAGGCGAACAACTTCAAATCTTACATCTGCCTCTTCATATGCATGTATACTAAAGCGGTGCGCCTTGATCTCGTATCTTCGCTATCAGCAGCAGCATTTCTGTCTGCACTGCGTTGATTTGTATCACGCCGTGGCAATCCATCAGACATTTATTCTGCCAACGGTTCCAATTTCATTGGTGCTTCAGCTTACTTGAAGGACTTGTTTCAATTACTTCATTATTCTAATGTCCAAGACAATTCGTCAAGCAAGAACATTCAGTGGCACTTCATACCTCCATATGCACCGACTTTCGGAGGTGTGGGGGAGGCGTCAGTCAAAAATTCACAAATATCATTTCATCAAAACCCTAAAGGCGGCTGTGCTGAACTTTGAAGAGTTAGATACAATCTTGTGCCAAATTGAGGCATGCATAAATTCAAGTACTCTTTTTTCCCTATCATCAGACCCTAAGAATCTACAGGTGTCAACACTTGGACAATTTCTTATCGGATGTCCCTTTCTTGAACTCCCTGATTACAGTCTGACTAACCAATCTTTGAGTATTCATTCTAGGTGGTCTCCTCTGATGTAGTTGAAAAGGATTTTCTGTTCTCGCTGGCAGCTCTCCTACCTCAACACCTTGCAGTCCCGAACCAAATCGATGCAGTGCCAGAAAGACCTAAAGGTAGGAGCCGTCGTCCTCATAAAAAATCCAGCCTCTTTTAGCAGCAGGTGGACTCCTGGACGGATTGTGGGCACACATCCTGAAGCTGACGGAATATGTCGTGTCGTCACTATCCAGACCTCAATTGGAGTCATGACAAGACCAGTCTCTCAAGTTGCAGTTTCTCCCCTACCACCATCGACTACATCTTCTCGCTCCTCGGAGGATGTTAAGAACAGTTGACTCCTTTCGTCGCCCAGAGATGGTGCCACGAATGGAACTTTTCTTCATTCTAGAACTTTTTGTAGTTGGCGGGAAAATGGCATTCTATTTGTATTCGTGTGTGACGGAAGCATCGTTTTTTTGTGATTGTGTTGTGCAATGTTTTTCAACATGTAATCGTGTGCGAGTGTTTTTTTGTAAAATATAGACGGGAAAAGTGCTTTGCGTGTTTCTCATTGACTCATATTTTCCTCAAGCTTCAATAGGAAATGTTTAGGGTGTCCAGCATGGAAGAAAAATCGCGGTAAGTCGAAATACATTCACCATCTAATTAACATGATTGGTTTTAATTATATTCCTAGATTCTAATTATAAATCGATTCTTATTCATAACACTCAGTAACACATACTATTTATTTTAGTGTTTTAGGTTTAAAAAGAAAACATAATAAAAAATCTCTCATAATATGATTACATCAAATCAAATGAAAGTTTTTTAAGTGGTTATAGGATCAAAAATAGCTAATTAGTTATTGAAGTATTTTTTTTATTTTTCATGACTCCAGATTAGGTGTTGTAAATTGTATCAGATTAAACGTGCAACTTTTATTGTGTCTGAAATTATTTTGTTTTAATTCAATCCAGTATATTAATTATTTTTTAAATCTTTTGTTTTCAATATACTCGCACCTTCTCGTAGGGTAGTCGCTATCCCAATTTGAGAAACGCTGAATCAGGCCCATCTTGGAGTAAGGCGTTCCAGTGTACTGTAGCGGATCTGTTACAAATCTTCAGAAACTTCAAAATATCCAACTCAGTGCTACTCGGATCGTCGCCGGTCTAAGAAATACTTGTCCCAGAGATATAGTACTTTTCAAGGTAGACCTACAGCCCCTTAGTCTTAGGAGACGTGCATGTCTAACAAAATACTGCAACCCGACTCAGATGTCTGGATTCCCGAAATCGTACTTCACCTTACTTTAAAGATTGGTGTAATAACCAGACTCAAGCGAAACAGTCCATTCTGCCAAATGGTCTCTTTTAACCTTACCTTTGGTGCTGTGGAACCTCATCACCTGTCACAATGTCTTGACCCAGCGGATGATCTTGACGTGGTCTTTTTCCATCCCGAACTACTAGCACACGTTGTGGGAATCCCCCCTGGGTCCCACCCCGGACCTTAAGATTAATTTGAGGCAAAGAATGACCAGACGCCATTTGTATAATAATAACTTATATTTATTCATTAGATTCAAATATCAAAAACTCTAATAACAAATAGTATCTATATGTCTACGTCAAATAAAAGGGATTTGCATTTAATATTAAATTAAATTACGAAATATGAAATTAATCAATAACTACGTGCAATATCAAAAGAGGGTTTACCGGAATAGGAGGTCTGAAAAATACACGCAACTTGAATTAGTAGCTTTCATTAACTTAAACTAATTTTATTAAACTAACTCTTGTGATAAGCGGTATTAAACTAGAATATATCACCTGGTAGCATTTTGATCTTTTCACAGGTATATTAAACTCCTAAGGTTCCTTCGTTGAGTACTAGCAACAATAACTAATGCTGCTGGTTCAAATGCCTTCCTTTTCGCTAACTTACAACGCTCTACTTCAATTCCCTATCTACTTTGCATATCCCGTTTTCTCTTTTTATACTTGATTGGAAATATACGCGAATTTACAATCCCCAAAGACGCCGAGGAATATTAGTCGAAAGGTGCCGTATAGATGCGTCACAACATGAATAAACAAACAGACATCTCTTAGCTGAAATTGCATCAAATCACAAGACCATATCTTTAGAATCCAGAGGAGAAATCCCGACGGTTGCTCAGTTTTTTGGAGTGAGCTATTAGCCATTGATGAGGCCCTTGGTTATCTTGAATCTCTTCCAAATGAAAGAGAGGTTTTAATACTGTCTGATGTAGAAGTGCAATACAGCACTTCTCCAATTGGCAAAGTGTGAGAAATAATGTTGGAGTATCAATACCCACTAAGTTAAAAGGACATCTTTTTGGAGATTTTCTCTAGAAATAAACACTAGAGTAAGACCGCTTAGACTTCTCTTCCAGAGCCCCATTGGTATCGATGTTCTCGTCCTTTAAGCACTCTGGCTCACGGTTTTAAAAGAAAGGATCAAACTCTTCTAGCCCGCTTTCGAAGTGGCTGTCTTAAAACAATGAATTTTTCATGCAAGAGCCTTTGATTATGCACGAACTGTTCTTCTAAGCTGGCCTCGCCTGCTCACATCATCGAATGTCTAAGGCCAAGCAGGATTTAGCAGACAATCCCTTGTTGGTGTTGGATTTTTTGAAAGTGTACGATGTCTGGGACCTGGTCTAGCCTTGCTGACCAATGGAGGCGTGCACCACCACCACCACCAACAACATAGCAGGCTTCTCTCCAAAATATTTATTGTTTAGTAATTTACCTTTTGAAACTTCATTAAAATATAATGAAATATATCCTCCCACAGAAAAAAGCAAAATAATTAGCCAAAGAAAGAATCGAACAATACTTTAATATAAATAAAATTCGATATGACAAAAAATTTCAATAAGCTGATTTAAAGGTCGGTGACTTAGTAATGTCTCTCTGTTGGAATATCAATTCCCCAATACAAATAAATTAAGTCTCCCTTATTAAGGACCTTATACAGTTTTAAGAAAATGTTTTGATGTATTATTTGAAATAGATAGACCTAATGTCCTAAATAAAACTAAGACTGAATTGCTTCTTTCAATCCGCTTAAGATATTTTCATACATCTGAAAATTTTCAATTGAATTATATTCAACAAAATACCCATTTAATAAAGAGAATAAGAAAATAACTAAAATAAATCCTTTTTCGTAATACAGAAGTAGTTGAGTTTTGATTAACAAGACTTTTCGGAAAAGAAGAGTAATATTATATGATATTTAACTTTTATAGTATACTAGAGGACCCGACAGACGTTGTCCTATACACACATCTTAAATTCAAAATAAAAGATTTTTGAATATTGGATATTGCGATCGTAGCGCAGTCTGCCGGATCCAACGTAAAACCTTCCAAGACCAACAATTTATAAATAAAAAATTAATTGACTAAAAATTTCTAAGCCGAATTATAAATCTTAACCATTCTCAAGTCCACAGGAACAGACAAGAAATTTCATCAAAATCGGTCCAGCCGTTTAGGAGGAGTTCAGTTACAAACACACGCACAGAATTACATACATAAAGATTATTTGAAAAGATATTAATTAAAAACGCTAAAAAGCGTGAATCGTCTGCATTTTCGTAACAATAAATACCGGGTTTGGCCAGTTTGGCAGAAAATCAATTTTCGATGCCAACTTACGTCTTTTTCAATTCCTACTATTAGCTCACGATCTCTATACGTATTTTATTTGTCTGTTTGTTTATTTATTTATTTACCTTGGTTGAATTTTCAATCGTTAATAAAATATATTTTAAAGCCATCAATTGAGCTGAAATGTAAAGTACATGATTATTTTGGATGACAATACAATAATTTTTTTAATTATACTTAATAAAAATTATTTATTAAAACTAGTTATTTAAAAAATTACAAATACATCCACGTTGGCGTCTTATGTCAAAATTTGAAAAGGTTTTTTTCTCACGTGTTAAAGCAATCAGTTAAAAGGAAATTTTATTTTATAACAATAGTGTTGTTACAACAATGCAGGTGAATGTTGAGTTATATTTTTGAATGTTTTAATTAATATCTTTTTAACTAATTGCGATATCAGACCGAATTGTGAATATAAACCATTTTTGAGATTACTTGAACCCACAAAAAATTTCCTCGAAAGCGGTCCAGCTGTTTAGGAGGAGTTTGTTGACATACACAAGCAGAGAAGATTTTTACATTTAAAGATTTTGTGTTCTATGATATTATTTAAAATCTTTAAATGAGAAAGCAGAGAGTATATGATTTATTTTTAATGTACTTATACTAATGATATTGATTCTGATGAGAAACAAAAATTAAGTCATATTGCATTCTTATTTTCCACTGAATTTTAATATTTCGTTAATTAATCATTTTATTTACTAGTAACTTTTTTGCATGTAACTAATTTTTTTTTTCATTTTGAAATTGTGCGTTTTGATACACTGGTCATACACACACATATCAAGATTCTCTGTTTCTCGAAATTTAACTTATCTAAATTTAAATCGATTTAACATCTTGAAACTTATTTTCGGATATTATACAGTGGATAGAAGAGAATATAACTATTACAAATATTTATATAGCTTTAAGGAGGAAAAATGTTTTCTGTTTGAAATGTACACCTCTTATTATTTTCTGAACATTTTTGATTTGATCACGAAGGTTTCTCAAAGCCATGTGTTCAAAAATAAGTAGTATGATAAAATTTATATTAATGATTATGAAATGTAAGAGAAAGAAAAGAATTTTGTCTATATGAAATGAATACACGAAGGTTACGGAGAGATTCAAAATATTTGACGCGATATTTTTAAGTAAAAGTGAGTTTATTGTGAAAATTTTTTTTCACCAAATCGTAGTCTTTGTAGAAACAAAATACTAAAGGTGATGATGAACTTATTTCTAGAAGTGTGAGTCCACTTTTACTACTCAAAATTAATAAAAGTACTCGTATATTGTTATATATATATATATATTCTTATCATAATCATATTTTTATATTCTAATGTTTGTAACGTATATAAAATAAAATATTGTTTATTCTGTTGAAAAGTGCATAAAAGATGTTGTAGACCGTTTTTACATAATTAATTATTTCATTTTATTAGTGTTTATATTTTTATATGATTAAAAATGTATTTCATTTATGGAAAATGTTGTGTAACAATATTAGATATTACTACGATGGCGCCAGAGTAGATTTATAACACAAAAATTTTATCTTAGTATTTGTGCATATTTTTATACCCACTTTCTTATTGTTTTATATGATATTATTTACCAATATAAAAAAACAATTGACTACATTATCTGCTAACTATAATATGAATCTAATGCTATGAAAGTATAGGAGATAACTTGAGATCTTATCCTGGATGAGGGATATATATTAGAAAAAGCTAGTGTACATTAATGTGTACGGAATTTCATTTTTATCAATTAATATTTTGGAAGTGTCATTGTTGTGTTTGTTGTTATAATTTCGTTCATTTTATTGCATTTTGATTTTTTTATTCCTATTACTTTAATATTTCTACTTACTTACTCTAGAGAATCAAGCTTATCCAAAGGGTTTAGAGCTGCATTCGACCCTCCGAAAAGTTATTTTATTTGCAAAATAAAGGAAAAACATGTACAAAAAGGTCCCGAAAGAGGGAACTTCTACCAATATTCTTGAGAACCGGGGGGGGAGAATATAGCAAAATCACTTCACAGTTACAATGCAAATAGAAAAGGAAAAGAAAGGGAAAAAAAAGACACACACAAACACGAGAACACCTGTGTGTGTTTTTTCCCTTTTGTACTTACATTGAAATGTAATGTGATTATACTGTATTATTCCGCCGGTTCTCAAGAATTTTGAGGGGGGGATCCCTCATTTGGAACCTTTTTGTACATGTTTTTCCTTTAATTTTCAAAAAAATATCTTCTCGGAGGATCGGATGCAGCTATAAGCCCTTTGGATGGGCTCGATTCTATGGCGTAAGTTGTGGGAATCCCCCTGGACACCTAGATTGAATTGAGGCGAAGAACGACAAGACGACATTTTTACAATAACAAATTATATTTATGCATTTGAATCAATTATCAACCATCTAATTACAAAGATTTATCAAGATGTCTACGTCAATGTAATTGACCCTTACTATTAAATTAAATCTCAAAATATGATACTTATCAAATATTAAACTCAATGTCGAACGGAATTACCGAAATAAGAGGACCGAGAGATACACGCAATTTGAATTACTAGCTTTCATTAACTTCTGACTAACTTTATTATATATATTTATTCTTATGATCCGATCATCTAAATTTAAATATCACCTGCCTTTTACTTCCTTACTTTCCAGGTGGATTAAACTTTGCAATTATAGATCGCTGCCTAATAATCAGTGAGACACTAATCACACCATCAACTTGAATCATCTTAGAGCTCCGTCAACCTTTCTCTTGGCTTGTATCCTCTCCTGCTAACTTAAAACACTCTCCTTAAATACTTTGAATAAATTATGCAACCCGGTTTCTTCTATTAGAGTTGGTTGAAAATATACGCGAATTTACAATCCCCAAAGACGCCCCACATTATTAGTGACTTAGTGCCGTACAGATCCGTCAGAAAGTACGCATGTAGAAATATTTAAGTAAAAGGAATAATAAAATCAATATGGAATAAAAAGAACGAAACTTTAACAACAAACACAATAATGTTACTTTCGAAATATTAATTGATAAAAATGAAATTCCGTACACATAAATGTACACTAGTTTTTCAAATGTATCATTCATTCAGGATAAGAGCTCATGTTTTCTCATGTACTTTCATAAAACAGTAAATATACAGAGTAAGAAAACGCGCTCAATTTCCTGTTTTTTTAAAAAAAGTAATGAGGTAAAAAGAGCAAAGGACCTATCTCTTTTTTAAACAAGAAGACAATAAATGGTGCATACGGTGATATACATACGATGATTATATTTATGAAATAAAACCTATCTTTCTCTATTCAATTGTATTTTTAATTTAAAATAACATAAAGGATTTCAATACTTTTAATTTATTTTAAATAAAATCGTATAAATGATATTTTTATGTTAACTAAATAATTTTCGGAAAAAATCTAAATTTTCATTCCTAGTATTCTCCTTTTCGAACTTCTTGTATTAAATAAAAATTTCTTTTCGACATCGGCATTTGTGATGGACATAACACACATTCAGTCAATACTTTTTAATTTTATGAGTGATATACTTCTTCAAATACACATGACAGTACTTCGAACCATATTCTACTCAAGTTTAATTTCTTATCTTACGGTTTCTCTTATTACAAGGAAAAATGTCACACATCGATAACTACATTTTCACACAATTCAGTCATTACAAATTCTGTTGTGAGAAAAGATCTCCCTAATTAATTTTGTCTTTCAAAACAGTGCACTTAAAACAATTTTGTTCAGTGAAGTTAACCGACGGATCCACAATGTAACCATACCAAATTTTAAAAACAATTTTAACATTTTGAAATGTATCCTGTATTAAATTTCTTGAGTATACACAAATATTTCCTGCTGTAAGGAACACATAGTATGAGATGTGATGCGTGGTTTTGAAAAAATGTTTTCGTACGTGTAGACGTTTTTTGAAAATTTAAATCTCACTAAAGCTGATCATATAACTGCAAATGAGCCTTATTTTAATGTGTACTGGTATCAAAATAAAACACTTTACAATATTAATTACCCTATGGGTTTATATTCAATATCAAACTATTCGCAAAATGGCTTACAACATCTATTCAAATTGTAACGAAACTGAAAAATAAATATATGTTACTGCAGTCAAAAATATTCATAATATGTAAATATCCTATTTCTCCACTTATTTCAGTACATTTTAAAAACTGTAGCTGAATGCAATGTTTTATATTTATAAACGAGGCATAAAAGCTTACACAGTCGTAAAAATGTCTTTATCATTTTTAAATATACTACTATAAAACGTATATGGATTGTAAGATCAGTTCTAAAATCCTAAAAGCTTTTAGAGGAGCAAAAAGCATGTAATTTTGGATTGATCAAAATTTTTAATATAATACACAAATATACATGTTATTAAGCAAATACATTTGAAAAATCAAACTTTCTTCTGAAATAAACGTAATTGAAAGAAAAATGTTTAATTGCAAATGAGTGGAAATACATGTTTATCTAAGGGGTATCCCCAAAGTGAGGCAATCCTCAAACATAAAACTCAAACTCAGTGGCACAACAATCATGAGGGCCAGGAACTACTATGCCCATCGCGATATATGTGACCATTGGGCGCTGAGGTGCATGAAAGAATGTCCCGATTTTGTGGTCTGTCTGAAGAGAGACTTTCAGTGTTTAAGACCCCATGCAAGCTTGGTACTCATTTATCTACCCAATCTAGTGGGGATAAAAGGCAGAGTCAACCTTATCAGCCCGGTAATGGAACCCAAGACCTGTGGTGTGAAAGCACGATACACTAGGACTGGACCCTATTCGGTGAAAAAAAAAAACTTAATGTTAGAATCTTATATAAATCCCTAATGAATGAGGGAGTCCAAACTTTTTTTTTCATGTAAACTGTTTAGACGGAAATGGTTAATTATGAACATTTCACAAGTTGCATAAACTAAAATTAACTGTTATAGTTTACATAAATTTTTAAGAGGACAAAAGGTGTATTTGGGCTGCACGAAATAATTTTAAAAAAAATACGGTTACGAAAAAGTAGGGAAAATCTATCTAAAGTATGGTTGGTTACCTTAGATATATTGTAAACACAACAAAGTATTGGAAGCCAATTCCACAATTCGTTGTTATAAAAATGTATGGAAAATTACAAGACTTTGTTTTTGAATTTGTAATTTATATATTTTTTTCCTTAAAGATTTAAAAGCTAGAGCAGCATCCATCAAAACCGCGGTTCCCTCTCTGTTATTCCAGATCGCCCCTGACTAAGCCGGCTCTGCCATAGTAAATGAAAATACCGTATTTTGTTTGTCAAGATCATTTTATAGCAGACTGCATTTTTCATGAATTTTAGATGGTCGTTTTCTATTTTCTACATCAATATCTTAATGTCTGAATTTAAAATTAACTAAAATTCTTGACATTCGCAACAAAGACCATTATAATTTTTATTAGTAAAAAAATGTTTCTTCAAATGATTATTTGACTGTTATTAACATATTATTTTAACCATTTAATTAATAATAAGTGTAACATAACGCACACAAATTTTCTGAACTTTAAAATAAATATTTTGAAAAATACTTCAGATATACTCAAAATTTTTCATTCCTACGCTTTAGCTTCTCAGTTTTCCTTCTATGTAAAACTTTATTGTATATTCGACAATTTTTTTAGTATATTTTTTGCTCTTAGCATGTAGTTTTCAACTGAATTGAATGAAATCTTGGAAATATATTAAAAAATACCAAAGAAGCTATATAATAAAATTTGAAATCTATATTATACTCAAAGAATTGCTAGAACTTATGGTAAAAAACTTTTAACTCCGCGATACATATTTTTCGAAATTTCAAATGGAATTTCTAACATAAAAGTTCTAGCTTTATAATGTCTAGATTTCAAAAAAAATATCCAGATTTTAATTACTTATTCAGTTAGTCTTTAAAAAAAGATAAATGTTGAGGTATTTTACATAAATAGATATTTTTTAAGAATAATTCGAATGTTTTTGAATAGCTCGAATTTAAAATTGATTTTTGTGTTTATTTTTATGCATAAATATCTACTGTAAATGTTTCCGTATATTTTTGATTACCATTTATTCAAACATTTACGTTATAAAAAAATGTGGGAAAATCTTCATTCATGTTGTCTTTGATGTAAACTGAAGTTCAAGCACTTAAAATTCATATATGATTCGGTGTATTTAAAAATATATAACTAGGCACACTGCACGTAAACTTCCCTGAACACTCGGGCTTCGAAATCTAAAAAAAAATTAATAGATCTTAATTATTTTTTTTCGTTATTATTTTCATCAAAGTGTAAGAAAATGTTTAAATTATTTGATGAAGTTTTAATTTATTCATTTTTAGTGGTTGGAAAGTTGAAAAAATTTCAAATTTTAAAGTGTTTGGTGTTTTATTAATTTTTTTTGGCATCTTATAATGAAATAATCATGTTTCAAAAACTGAAAGCATTGATAAAGATAAGAAAAATGAAGCAAAAGAATATAAATAAAAAAAGATAATTTGTTTAACTATATAAAATAGCAGATTGCCCTGACACGCCCCAAATTTTACAGTTTCAAATTAATATGAAACCAAAAGGGTATTGTAATATATTTTACTTATGCGTTGGGGTTTTTCAAAACTTTTAAAGTACAAGCTACAAACAAACACTTCCTGGGGTCTAAAGAAATTTTTTCCCGATTTCTTACGATTGCTCCAGAGTCAAAACACAGGGTTCCCTGCGTGCCATAAAACTTCCTATCAGTGTCCTGTTGAGTTTCTTCCACCATCCCTAATTATCTTTGAAGATGTTGAACCTTTAAAAGGGGGGAGGATTTCAGAAAAGTACAGCTAAACCGCTTTTGAAAATGTTACTTGAAGGCAAAATAAACCCGTGCAGTGCATTTTTGAAGCATCTTTACAATGATGAAATTTTCCGTGCTAACCGCTTGGAGGGTTAATCCGCTTTTTAATTAATTATATAAGTCAACCAATAATTTTTATAACATTTTACGCAAAAAATTAGCAACATTTCATTCTAGACTTTAAATAAAAATCAAAATTACTTACGTGAAAAACAGCCATGTTATTGTTAAGTTAGCCGTCATTCCTGTGAACATGATGAAAATATAGATGATCCCGAAAGAATATTGCAAGTAATTTGGAGGTGGCTTGAATTTTAGCCAAAAATTCGGGATTTGGATTTGATATTCCTTTGGTAAAGAATCGCCCCAGGTATCTGTGGTAATATTCGCCATAATACTAAGTCTGGGGTAAAATTCAATTAAGTAGAGAAAACCGAGAATATATATAGCGAAGTCCGGCCAGTTTGGTACCGGAAGAGTAACAAGTGCTAAGCTCGGTGACAGATTTTTGTCTTCAGCATTAGGTTGGCGAGAAAAGTCGATTGCCAAGGCGAGAGAAAATTTGGCTCTCCTCTGCATCGTACAGATGCAGAGTGAAAAGTCTGCGCACGTATTCCGGTTACAAACTCAAAAATAGACAGTGAAATATTCTGTTTTATTTACATTATTCTGTTAAAAAATTTTAAGGATGGAAATGAAAGAGTATTTTGCTCGTTGATAAAGAGATAGCTTACACAAAAATGCTTCTGCCAGTTT
This sequence comes from Trichonephila clavipes, assembly GCA_019973935.1. Lineage (NCBI taxonomy): Eukaryota > Metazoa > Arthropoda > Arachnida > Araneae > Nephilidae > Trichonephila > Trichonephila clavipes. Next base: position 667,712 of record BMAU01017596.1, on the reverse strand, counting down.
TGTAGAGAAGGAAATTAAATAGTTTCTTTTTGTAATAAAAATTCCATTGCGTAAATATTAATTATTATTTTTTTGTTTACTTTGAAAGAATTTTGTGTGTAGAATGTTGTTAAGACGCTTCTTGTTTTAATAATGGAATTTATTAAAATGTGATATTCCATGAGTTGTTAAAAGATCTGTTTTACTTTTTTTATAATTTGGAAAGGAAGAGAAATAATAATAAGTAAAACGAAAGAAAATATACTATACGAAATTTAGCAGTTGTTATATTACATTTAATTTTTATGAATTATATATGTATGCATAATAAAAAGAACATTTCAATTTCTTGATGAATAGTATTTCATTGCGTTCAAAATATAGAAAAGTAAAAGCAAATAAATTATGAGTGAATATTGTTTTTTAATAAATAATATTTAAGAAAAACTAACACTTCAGACAGGACATTTCTAAAGGTCATGGAATAAAAAAAACTCTTTTTTTTAATAGGCATTTAAAATCCACTTTCTTCAAAATAATATATTTATTAACAATTTAAATACTGCTCCTTTAAATAAAATGCGAACTTTTAATTTGAGTTTAATAAATTAAAGTATCAATATACTTCCAGAGTAAATGTAGAAAAATAAAAAAATTTCATCACTTGAAAAAAAAATATCTTTAATTTATTACTTTCATGTGGTCGTGGAAGCACAGTTGTCAATGTCACGGACTCGGAGCTAGTGTGTCATGAATTCCAACTTCGTATCACTTGGAGACCCACCATGCAGAAGGCACCGATACACTTTAAATAATGTCGAGTCTTAAACGTGTTGGTGTGAAAGTAAAGAGAGGGGAAGTTTTTTTTTCATGTATGCATCAGTAAAAATATTTATACTCTTTCAACAGTAATAATAATAGTAGCAGTATACAGAGAAAATATAACTACCCAAAGTTTTTTTTTTATGTGACCACACAACACGCGCCACAGTATCTTGTGAAAGCTTCTTTTTCTGGGAGTGGTTTTTTATGTAGTTATTTGTATTATCATTTGATTTTGTTGTTTAAATTTTATAATTTAGATAGATTATTAATGAAAACAATTAGCCCCGTTCAATTTCTTTTTAATATTTCAGTTACTGTGACTGTCGCAAAATATATTTCTATAAAAATGCCCAATTAGGCAAAATTTATAGTGTAATTTGTTTAATATTGTATATATTTTTGTTTGTGTATTTTTCCATTTCTAAAGTCACTTGAAATTGAACACACACAATTTTCTTAGATTATTTATACTGAAAGAATATTGAATAATTCTCTCTAAAATAATGATTTTCATGGTAATCAAATTAATTACCAAACATTTGATAATTAAAAGATAAATTTGTTTTATACCCTATATGATTTGGTAAGAAATAAGATCAATTATACTCATTTATGAAGCAAAGATTTATTTTGTTATTCTTTTTTCTTACAGATTTGTTTTCAAAAATAATCCATTCAGAATTAACTTTTGGTAAATTTTACGTTTAATGCGTTACTCAAGCTACATTTTATTTATTGTATTTTCATAACCATGCTTTAAAAATAATCTTGTGGTATGTTTTTTCGTAGAGAAAATACTTATTGCAATCAAGCATTACAGTCTATTGTTTTCCACCACTGCTCTAAAAATACTGATTTCTCCCCCTTCCAAGGATTCTATTTAAAAATGGATTATGTAGAAATCAGCCATGATGTTCTTGGAAAATATTTTAAAAACTGTTAGTTTTATGACATGAAAGTGTAGGCTCTGCAAGCAATTTTTAAAAAGGATTCTTCACAAAGAAAACATTACATTTAATTTTTTGAAATTATACACAGTTTTGAAAAGTTCTATACTACAGGAAAATGTAAGAAATTATCAGCACTGCGTATATTTACACATAAATATGTTATCTCAATAATTGCATTCATTTTCTTAAAAATTAGACATCTAGAACAAAACACTTATGGACAAAATAAAACATTAATGACTAAATAAGTACATAATAAAATTAACATTCATTTATATATTTGGTGCAAAGAGAAAGAATTTCCAGGAAATGACTAGAATCTACGTCCTTTGGTAATTAAACACTGAAGCTGTGATGTGTATTAAACTTGTGCCATCTGAAGGGATTGATTCGAAATGATCTGAACGGATTCAAAATGATTTCACAATGGGGTGCTGAAAGTCTTTAAATGCAGAAGTATCAACTTAGGAGGGTTTTCACATGCAATTACGTGTAATATTCTATTTTAGTTCACACCCTTGTCGATTGAAAAAAATTGGCACCACTTGCACCAACAGATCACTCATCTTAGACTTGTACTAAATTGGCCGGTTTGGTGAAAAATAAACTTGTTAAGTGAACTGGAGTCTAATTTGAAGTCCATTATCAGAAATTCTATTTCTACAAAAGTTTGTTTAAAGTATTTTCAATGTTTATATTATAATCTATGTTAACTTCATGTTTGAATATAAATCACAGATAGGAGACCCTAAGGTGGATTATTATCTATTCCTGGATAAACACACACATATAAAAAGTAACAATCGTGTTATTCAGATTGTCTACCATAAAATGTATCTAAATATTAATTACTGAACTAATCATACATTTAAAGTTTTGTAAGAGTTTAACTCTACTAGTTAATCTGCATACTTGATACGAACATTATTTGTGTTTCAGTTTGCTACAAAATGTTTGTATTTGGTTACTGAGAGAATAACAAGACATTAACAAAGATAGGTACGTCAAAATTATAAAACATTTTGAAATCTACTTTACTCATTGATAATAAGTAAATTATCAGATGCCATGTACCTAAGAAATCCTTTAAATATAGGTGCTAATAGCAAATAATTTACAAAAAGTACAATTTCTACCAAAAAAAAGAAAGGAAAGACGAGTATAGCTACTCAAAAGTGTTTTTATGATTCTTTAAGAATCGTTTTTATAAGATATTTTCCTAAGTATTTGAAACATTCAAATAATACATAAGAATAAAGCAATTTTAATTATGTTGATAGCGACTTTTGTATATTCATTAATTCGTTTCATTTTGCATGTATTTATTTAAATAGAAATTGGAGCTTCAAATTCATGCATAAAATGTCACGTTCATGAAAAAAAAATATTAATGTGTACAAGCATTCTAAAATTAAGTAATTTTTCTTAAATGTCAGAAATAGGCATTGAGATGAAAAATATAGCAGGAAAATCATTGAAAATTTATCCAATGAAAAGGCTTAAGTGGTAAATGTTAACACAAAAGCAGGGTTAATAGTGTGTATATTTTTCTACCAATATAAGATCCAAACAAATCCACATTTCTCCTTAAATATTTTTAAAAATATTTAGATTTAAACAACATTCTATAACATTTAAAATTTTAAGTTTCCATAATTTATAACACAAGCTTTAGTACCATTTGCACAAACATTCTTAAACATTTAAATCACCAACATGAGAGTATGTTGAAAATAGTGCACTTTTCGTAATGTTGATACATTGTTTTATAACATGATATAGATAAAATTAAATCAATATTCGATATAATCTTAGCCGAAATGATGTACATGTTATTCATAAAATAGATTAAAGTTTTTTGAAAGGTACTTATTGGTTATAAAGACCATAAATCAAATGTGGCAAAAAGTGGAAAACATGTCAAATCCTGGATTGCATCGGTTGCTGATATTAATAAAGTGTTTTATTTTAAGATAATATCAATCTGTGGCTAGTTTGAGTTTAGTGCCATTTTCTGTCTGTTATACTGAACGAAGATAAATGGGCCACACGTACAAAATACGCATAATTCTGCCTTACGCTCATTACTAATATTATAAATATAAATAAAGTTGGTTATTGCGTCTCTATTGTGTTCGTGTAGACAACACGAAAAGGCCCACACTACAATTTATGCTTCCTATAACTGTTTAGTACCTTTTGAAAAAAAAAGGTATGTGCTTTCAACTTACTTTTTATGCAATCATCAAAGTTTATGCAAACATGTAATAAGACAAGTACTAGAATAAGTCGAGAAAGCTTACTATTTTTAAACATAGTGCCAAGCATTTTCTCGTAGATAATTTAACAAATGTATTCGTAGTTATATTTTTATATATGTTAATTGTATTCTTTTGTATAGTATCATTAAAAAAATAGCACTTTAGTTTCACCAACTGCTAAAAATTTCACCGTTTACAAACTTTTTATCTCATGTCTAAAATTAATGGAAAACTAATTTTTTTCAAAGGATGATGGTAAAAAATGAATTATTCGAAAAAAAACGCATCACACATACTATAAATTTACAAACATTTAAGCAGGGAATGTTTCTGGAGCTCAAACAATCTGACATTAGAACACATTTTTGCCGTCACAAGGTTAGAGCTTAATCTTATTGCAAATTCATGGAGTTTAATGGATTTAGGCAATCAATTTCGAAAGGAACACATTTCATGACTAAGAGTATACATAAGATTACTAATAAAGTATCGAATAGAGAGAACTTTAAAAAAAAAAGACATATAGACATATATATATATATATATATATATATATATATATATATATATATATATATATATATATAATGATTAAAATAGAAATTAATGTCATCACAGTTTGAAGTATAAAAACTTCACTGCTGACTATTTGAGATGTAATTTCAATAAAATGTGAAGGACAATAACCCAACCTTCGATTCAATTTGTCAATAGTCAATGATGTTTGACATTAATCAAAAGCTGTCAAATATCTTCCTTCAAAATATTAAATTATGTATAATACGGTATCTATGTATATAATCACATATAGTTAAAATCTACATTTATTTTTAGCTCGAAACTTGTCGTTTTGATTCGAAATAACAAGATCTTTTGAAAGAAAAGTTGAAAAAGCACAGACCGTTAAGAGGAGTGCCTGGAAGTTACTTTTATGTCATCACTGTAAGTTTGAACTTCGGATCACTAAGCTTACTGTCACTCATCGATGTTTGAAAGGCAAGAAACGTCCTGCTAGTAGTCTCGTTGTTTTCCTCCGTTCTAGCTCCTCCAGGGTCAGATACTACAACTTTGCTTGCGAAGGTTTCCCCACCATCGAAGGCCGTTTCACACTGTTCAATTGAACACGAATCATCTACGACACCCTCCATGTTGGCGTGGTCTTGTGACCTGATAGACATTGACCTCCTGATAAGAGACGACACCTGCTGTCGGTTACGTAGCTTCCTTGACTTGCAGTTGGTCAATAGTTTATTTACAAGTTCTTCTTTAAACTGGCGATTAGACAATCCATAAATGAATGGATCCAACACGGAAGCCAGCTTACAGATAAGCGCGGGTACCATGGACCCAAAGGGTGTTAACATTGATCTGCTAGAGAACAGCCCCTGCAGTGCCACCACCGCATAAGGCGTCCAGCTGATGGTCCACATCGAAATGAGAGCAAAGGATATTTTGGCCAGCTTAATTTCCAGTCGCTTCTGGTTCTCTACGTTTCTGTCTGAAATGTTGTTCTGTGTGTGGTGCAAAAAGTTCTTCTGATTCTGGTGAACGCTGAGGACAATGCCAACGTAGCAGCGACATATGATAATCATGGGAACACACCAAGCGGCAACGAAGAAAGTTACAATGAAAATCTTACTAGAAAGCTCGTCAGTCAAATAGTCGAAGCTGCAACTCGTCAAAAAGCCTTCTGGCACGTAGCGATTAAGTCCAAAAAGGGGAGCGAAACTGAAGACGGCCGAGTAGAGCCAGACGGAGAAGGCCATGATCAGTGCTCGATTGCGGGTCATCCGGCTTGAGGGATCTAAAGGCCGGGTGATGCACATATATCGTTCGATGGACATCATGGTGATAGTCTTGATAGCGGAAGTGCCAGATAATCCGCCAATCAATCCATAATAATTGCACCCTGAAAAAAAAGAGTTACATATCATGCTGCTAGTTTTCAGAAAGCGTCACTCCTTCAGTGGTGCTAATTTGATAAAGGAGTGCTATGTGCCAAATTGTTTATGTTCACCAATATGGATGAAAACATTCCAGTATGGTTTTCTTAAATTTTTTATCGTGAGCTAGTATGGTTACCATGAAGATAACGTACATCAGATTTAAGGTATCCGACTACGTTTAAAACGTCAATTTTGGCGAAAAATTCGATTTTTATTTTTTTGGCTAAATATTAATATTCAAACGATTTGCTTTCTAAAACTGTTCTTGCTTTGTTAGTTCGATAATTAGAAAAAAAGTTACAACATTTTTAAAACAAGTCGTATTTATCAAAAACAACCGGAAGCTGTGGTTTCGAAACCGGAAGTCGTATTCTGTATTCGTATTTTGTGTATTTTTATGTTACTTTTCATTTGAAATTGAATAATTTTACTTGCAGAATGATCTATCTTTTAGCCCCATTGTTTTAGTATTGAATTTTGTTTTGAAGAAGTGGCAACGATCATTCTGATTTCATTTGAAAAAATTGTTTGTTTACGTTTTTGCTGTGGCTTTTCTCGAATCCTTTTGCTAAAATGCTTTCTATTTTTCTCACGTAACTTAACATTTAAAGTATTTTAATACTACGTTAAATAATCTCGTTATTATTTGATATGGGAAATCGCAAGAATAAATCTCGTTCGCAAAAGCGAAAATTTATTGGGAATCGTTACACAGAACGTACCAAGCCATTGGATGTACCAACAGTAAGTGAGCAGAAGTTGAAGACCACATCTGTCTCTTTTGAAAATATTCCATCTAAAGATGATAAAATGTCAGGGATTCGAATCTTTGATGTGGAAATTCTACACACTGTATTCAGTTGTTTGTGTTGTCCCTCCTGTTTGTCAGTGAATCTTCAGTTGACAAAAGATTCAATCTTTGGATTATCTTCAGGTATGACTTTGAAGTGCAAAAAATGTATGTTTGTGTATGCTTTTCAAAGTACAAGAAATGCAAATAAAATGAACGACATAAATTTGCAGTTTGTGTGGGGAATGAGAATAATTGGAAACGGCCATTCATCTTCGAAGAAACTGTGTGCCAGTTTGAACATTTCTTCAGTGCCAAAAGCTGCATACAGGTCTTGTGAAAAAAAATATTGAATGTTGCTTCTGTCGTATCAAAGAATGCTATGATTGAAGCTGCTGATGAAGTTAGGAAACTGAAAAACACTTCAGATGTTGCGGAATGTGGAGTTTCAGTCGATGGTACATGGCAAAGACGGGGACATTCATCGTTAAATGGTTGTGTCGCTGTTCTTTCAATTGACACAGGCAAAGTCGTGAATTTAGAAGTGATGTCGAAATGGTGCAGAAACTGTAACACATCAAAGAGTTCAGAAAAAAGTAAACATGTAAATAAACACCAATGCTCGTGCAATCATCAGGGATCAGCTGGAAGCATGGAACCTGTCGGAGCATATAGACTATTTGAACGTTCCCGTGAAACCAGGAAACTTGAATACGTAGAATTTTATGGTGATGGCGACTCAAGTATATAGGGCACATTCAAAAGAGAGTGGGCAGCAAACTGAGAATTTTAAAAACTAAGGAAAAAGGACTTGGAGGTAAGGGCAAACTTTCTGACTCATTTATAGACAAAATTCAGAATTATTACGGTATTGCTATTAGGAGCAACATTGGTAATTTGGAAAGAATGCAAAGGGCTGTGATTGCAGCCTTTTATCATTGTTGTTCCGGTAAAAGCAATACCATGCATGGTCAATGCTCATTGGGCTCCGAGAGCTGGTGTGCCTACCAGCGAGCACAATCTGCTGGCAAAGTGTTTTACGACAAAAATGCTGGTCTTCCCAAAAATATTATTAACAAAATTAAGCCGACATATCTTCAGCTATGTGATCAAAATCTTTTGAGGAAATGCCTTCACGGGAAGACTCAGAATGCAAATGAGGCATTCAACGGATGTCTGTGGAACGTAGTTCCAAAAGAAATATTTGTAGAACTTCAAACATTTTCTCTGGGATCTTATATAGCTGTTATAAACTTTAACAAAGGTTTTCAGGGCTATTGTCTGTATTAGAAGCCCTAGATATAAAAATTGGGTCCTACACTTTACGAGGTTATGCAGCCATTGATCAAACTCGTATCGAGGACTCAAAACGACACTCTGTGCCCAGTGCAAAAGTTAAAAGAAAAAAAATTCGAGCTATTAAAAAGAGAAAAGTTGTTAATACTGAAAAACATGAAGGTGTAACATATAAATCTGGAGCATTTTAGGTAATATTATATATTTTTGTAATAGTTATGTCTTTTTAAATTCTTTAAATGTGTTTTTCTCAAAACTGTTTTTTAATAAAATGCCATAACTTCAAACATGATATCTTAAAATCAAAAAAGGTACATAAGTGAGCCTTTGTACAAGGTTTTTTTTAAATGCATATTCTAGAGAATGACCTATGGACTTAGTAAAATAATAATAATTAGTATTATTATTGCTCATGTTTTTATTAAGAAACAGAAAAAATTTGTCGAAAAGTGATATTATTAAGTTCGATTCATGATAACTTTTGACTCAAGTTAACAAACTTAAATATAATAGGTCATTCTCTAGTAAGACGGTCAAGAAGTAAATTGCAAAGAAAAACTTTGAAATATGTAGATTTTTTACGAAGTAGGAGTGTTTGAAAAAATATTAAAATTTCTGTAAAATTTTTAACTTTATTAAAAAGTGTGTTCCGGTATTTAATTTTAACTGAAATTTTGTATGTTATTAAGAAAAATGAATCTTATAATGCAACAAGATTTTTACATTTTGCAGTTTTTCAAAAAAAGTTCTCCGAACGTAGTCGGATACCTTAAATAAAACAGAGGTACACAATAAAAGCTTTGGGAAAACACAAAAGATGGTTTCAGTGATTTTTTTATTATTTAGTGTGCTGATTTCAAAAGAGACTTCCAATGTTTTTTTTCAAATCAGGGTGTTTAGTGAAATAGATAATAATATTTTTGCTGAAATCCTATTTGAAAAGGAATTATATAAAAAAATTTAGCCTGAACAATATAGCAAAAGTGTTTTTATTCAATTAATTCAATGTAAATCATGATTCTTGGTGAGAAAAATTAGTTTCTCAGCGATTAGATGAAAAAAAAAGCCATTGTTTCTAGACCTGATAAGCTGTCTTTGATCGTGAGAAAAACAAGAAATTTATACATTTTACAACTAATTATAGCGTGATTTCTAAAGGGAAATCACCAACACACTATTTTAATTTGTTTTTATTTAGTTATATATACATATATAATAGACGATTGATTAAGAAGAGTATAATTATGCTTGTGAACATCCAAATTTGAAGCATATTTTAAATTGCGCAAGAAAGCTATACTAACAAAGTTTCTCCTTGGATACGCATTCTATTTTTCTTTTGAAACTTCTTTTTGACGTTCTTCCTTTATATTTAATTTCAGGCCAATCTCGTTTAACATACAATAGTCGGCTAGCGTTTATGCGTTTTAAGGGTTTTAATTAATATATTTTGAACTAATTCAAATATCGGAATATAAAAAAATAAAACGGATTCCTCGGATCATTCCTAAACTTTTGGTAACTTTGGAAAATTTCTGCATCGTGCGGTTCGTAAGAAGATAGAATCCCATAGCCACATAAATACTTTTGTTTATCTGCGAGTTTTCATAGTGTAGATGTAATACTTATTTTTATAATGCTATGTGAATATTTCCACACACACACATATATATATATATATATATATATATATATACATAATTACTAAAAAATTATATTATATGATAACAATATAATGCGTAATATATTATTATTTTTTAATTTTTATTATTTTTCTATTGATATTAATTATTGATTGGTATTTTTTATTTTGAATCTATTCCTATATTCTTCATTCTTGAAATATATTCCAAAACAGTATTTTATAATTATTTTCCTGACGATTTGTTACCATTAGGTAACCATCTTGGATTTCACGTAATTCGACTACAACCACTGCTTGGCAAGTAACAATCCTATATATCATATTTAGTTCTTTTGTAGAGTCACTCATTCTGATAATTAGTTCAACGATATAGTATTGACAAATTAAAATTACTGGAAATACCAATTTCCGAAGGGGAATAAAGCAATTAGAGAAAAGACATATAGTATGTAAAAGTTTCTTTAAATTAAAAGGAACAATGGATGGTAAGAGACGTATTCCCATTTCATTTTGATGTTATATTATATGAGAGAATACTCACTAAACAAGTGTACGTCAGAAAGTTAAATTTAAAAAGGAATTAAGAGCCTTGCATTTTTTCATATTTTTGTATGACTTGTCCTTATGTTAAGTAATAACTTATATAAAACCAGATAGGTTTAACATACATTTTTCAAGGTTGAATTTATTTCTGTTGGTTTTAAGTTGTAAGAAAAAGCCATTTCAAAATCTCAATACTTTTAACAAGGTATAAGCAAAGACACACACTCACAGCTGTAACAGAATTACACGAACTGGTGTGTGCAAGAATTTACTTTATATTAAAAATAACGGAAGAAACGGAAATTGAAATTTTTTAATGTATTTTCTTAATGACATGATTTTTCTTGAATTCACTTTCTAATAAGCAGGGTTGTAGCTACTGCCCTGTCAGCAATATCAATTATACGAGACCCCAAACTTTAGGAGCCCTAAAATGCGTAAACAAAAAAATCTTAAAATGTTAAAGAGCCCTAATAAATAGATCCCAGAATAATTTGAGACATGGCCCTACCACAACTAGCTACGCCTGTACTAATCAGTATATTTTTAAAAAATCACCAGAGTCATTCATTTATATTTTTCACTTTGATACTCATCTTTCCAATGCTACCCACTATAAATTCTACAAAATAGAATAAATAGCTATTGTTTTAAATAAATTTTAATAATGAAATAAAGAGACTGATGACTGTTGATATATAATAATTTATCATATTGTTCTTATACAAAAATATATTGCTTTTTTTTGTGTGTGTACTGAGTGTGATTGAAAAGCAGACATAAGGAAAGCAATTCACTGATGTGAATGAAATCAAAGAAAACGACACACTCAATGCCCATCCTGTCTCAAGAGTTCCAGGACTGTTTTGGGCAGTGACAAAAGCTCATCAATGCACATGGACAATACTTTTAAGGGGGCTAATGTAGAGTTTAATAAAAATGCCAAATAAATATAAATTACAGTTATTTTTAGCTTCCTCCTCGTAGGTTCACAAAGTAATTCTTATTGTCCCTGGTGGTCCGTGAAAATTTAAAATGAAGAAGGTGTGTAAGTGTACAACGATAGGGGGTCCTCGAAAGATTTAATTTAAATTAAAATATTTGGAAGCTACTTCTATTAGTATGAAAGTTAAATCAGTGATGCTTTTCTTTACGTATATCAGACTATAAATTATCTTGGATAGGCACGCAAAATAGAAGTAAAAAGAAGCATCGCACGACGTAAGTCAGGCGTCTATGTAGGTTTAAGAAGGAACGGCATCTCGCCAATTTACGAAAGGAACTCATTTGGTATCTGGATTCTATGCCTCAAACAGCGCTTGTTTTCGAGTGATATGGAATCCAAGATGGCGGACTAGCTGTAATAAATCGTCAGGAAAATAATTTTAAAGATTTGATTTGAAATATACTTCAAATAAATAAAAAAATTGAAAATAACCAATATTAAACAATAATTAATATCAGTATAATATAATAATTATATATAATTGAAATATTAATTAATATAATGATAATTGCGTTACATAATTATATTATATTAAGCATAACATAATTACAAAATATGTATTAAAATTAATCAATACTTAATAGCAATGAATAATTGCTGATAACTTGCAATATTCCAAAAAACTGTGTGTTCCTTTAATGAATTTTGTCGAACAAAGAACGTACAAAATTTATTATACTGCTCAAAACAATTAGGGGAGCAAGCAAAAAAGTGAAGAAAACCGTGTGAGACAGCCACGTATTGGCATGCAATGCATAGTACACGCGTATCAATGCGCAGTACAGAAAAATGGCGTAAAAAAATTTGGAATTAAGCTTTAATTCTTTGAAAATATGGAAAAAACATGAAAAGATGATTTAGGGCAACAATTTGGTTACATGTAAACGATAAAAAAAAAGGTACTGTTTAGACATGATGCATGAGTTTTAATAGGGCGTGTGGTCTCCTCGAACAGCTAAGACTGCTGCACACCTGTTTGCCATGGATGCGATGAAGTTATCGATCAGACTTTGGGGAATACTGTTCCACTCCTCAAGAAGTGCAATCTCTAAGTCTCGGACAGTAGCAGGCGGCCTTGGTCGCGCAGCAATGCGTCGTCAGAGCATGTCCCAAACATGCTCGATTGGATTCAGGTCAGGAGAGCACGCTGGAAATTCCATACGCTGTATTGTTTCAGCTTCAAGCATGTTCTCCACCAGACGAGCTCTATGCGGTCGGGCATTATCATCCTGGAAAACAAAGGAATCTCCAATGGCTCCAGCGTAAGGGATGACATGAGGTCGAAGTATCTCGTCTGCATACCTTTGGCCAGTCAAAGTGCCATTCCGAATGATATGCAGGTCCGTACGTCCGCCTATGCTGATTCCACCCCATACCATCCAACCAGCTCTTCTGTATTGTGACCTTTCACGGACGAATGCGGGGTTATTTCGAGTGCCCCTGTCCCTCCATACAAGAACACATCGGGTGTCACATTCTAGACTGAATAGGGACTCGTCTGTAAACAGCACTTGGCTCCAATCATGTTGCTCCCAATCGATGTTCAGCAGCCCATCTTCTTCGGGCCGCACGGGGGCGTGGGGTCAACGGAATGCAGACCATTGGCCTACGTGCATAGATCCCTCCCTCATGAAGCAGATTACGTACTGTTTGGCTGGACACCCTTCGTCCTGTTGCCAAGAGCAACTGTCTTTGCAGCTGCGTAGCATTCTCTGTTCTGTTTCGACGGGCTGTTAACTGTATATACCGGTCATCAGTTGATGTAGTGGCGCGTGGCCAACCTGCCCCTGGTCGACGTCTAACATTTCCTGTTTCTTGTAATCGATTCCACAGCCTTGCAACAACACTTCTGGCGACTCCAACAGCGTCCGCGACACCACGTTGTGTTTGCCCCGATTCCAGTCTGCCTATAACACGCCATGCCATGGATTCAGGTAAATCACGTTGTTGAGACATTCTCAAGTAACCTTGTCTCAAAAAAAAAAAATACTGTGCAATCGAATTTCACAGTTACGGCAATAAAACAGACGTTTCTGCAACATCCCGATTTCTGCCCTTAACTCCTTTTTCTGGTTTTTGACGTCATGAACTTTGATTTGCATATAAAGTTTTCTTCTTCGGTTTCCTGGTAGGCTTTACATTATGGATAATTCATTTTATGTTACTTATTGGTATACATCTTCGCTTAGTTTTGTTAAAATCATGTGCTCCCCTAATTGTTTTGAGCAGTGTATGTAAAAGTAAAGTAGAAGTGAAAAGGGGTATTTATATGTACTATCGCAACAATCGCCAACGATCAAAAGATAACTATCTACGTTGATAACCCAAATTTCGCATGCGTAGTCTGAGCGGAATTAGCAATCATTTGCTTCATTTCATATGATATTGCCAGTAGGTAGCAATAATACATAAGTACCAGGAAATGCGTAGTTAGCGGCTGTAACTAAATGCATATCCTTCATATTCTTTAAAAATTATCCTGGAACTCATCAATGATATTAGAAATATCCACATTCGAAAAAATACAACAGAATGAAGCAGTAGCTTGAAGAACGATTTTAATGAAAATTGATAATATTTTTTTAAAGAAATCGAATTAAAATTGTCTGAAATGCGTTCGTTTTTTTTGAAAAAAAAACTCAATAGAAATTTAAAATATACGTTATCTCCATGACAGTCACATTAGCACACGATACAAATATCAAGGTAACCATACCTAAATGTCATCGCCCATCTTGGCGAACAAAAACAACAATTTAGTTTGTAGCCCTGCGATATCAAATTTTCACCATTTATGTGTAACAAATTGCTCTTAGTTTTGAACAAAAATCAGAACTACTCTTTGTATTGTTATAAAGGTGACCATTTTAATCTGTCATAACCAGAGAAACAAATATACTTAATGTGTATCAGCCTCTCTATAAATACAGTTCCGTAATATATCTGAATAAGTTAACCTTGCTACAATTGCATCATATTTTCAATAATGCTTTTTCTTAAGCTTTATATTTTTATACAAAAAAAACCAGAATTATCTATTAAAAATATTACTTTCAATTAAATACATTCTAAATTCGATAAAAAATGAAAATATTTTTCCGAAACATACACTCATGTCCAAAATTAAGGTCACAAACATATTTTTAGTCATAATTTTTCATTGCTTTCAGAAAAACTGGTAGAATTTGTATTTTATATATTGTGAAGATGGGTAGTGTAGAATATCAACATTCAGTTTAGGAAAATATGTTGTTTAGCGTTATTTTTTGCAGAATTACTGGATTGAGACCGATAAGCATAAGATATTTTTTCCCCTACAGTTTTGTGAATAGTGTATTAAAACGATCAAGATCACCTTTTAGCAATGAGGAGGATTTCTAATCGTTTAGATGATTTCTTGAGAAGAAGAGCAGGCTTGAAGCTTTACAATCTCCAGTGGAGGTGGGTTGATGATTACAAGTGGCTTGAAAGAGGATTCCCGTCTGTGGTATCATTTCCAAATAATAGGTGCTATCATCAGGGAGGTCAGTCAAGGTCAAAACCGAGCATCAATATCCGTACAGGATCTCTATTTAGCTTTATGGGCATGACAACATATGAAGACAACGACTGTTCAGCTTGCTCGTGACCTTGCTGCTCTGTCTAGACGTAGAAATTCAAAGCAAACAGTCTGCAGTTGTCTCCCAGAGACTGACTGCCTTTTACGACAGGCGTTCAGTCTTATGGTTCTCTTTGACTGCATCCAACAGGAAAATGAGGACATTGTACAGCTGAAAACATTTTTCGTGGGCATCACAGGAATGGGTTGGTGGTATAATGTTCGACAGTTGTACACACCTGTACGTTTTTGATGCAAATATTGTCAACCCACAGTACTATATGAATGAGATGATAGAAACCTATAGGGGACGTTTATATGTTCTATGTGCCCGGACTATATTTCTATGGATTAAAATGCACGATCACACACATAATTCATATTATTGATTAATTACATCACGGAGTGGATATTCGCCACATAGACTGGCCCTCGAGATACCTAGATCTAAATCTTATTGAACATATTTGTGATGGTCTAGGACTGTGCTTCTCAAAGTTTCATTATTTGTGGCCCAATGTTCAAGATCAAATTTCATTGCCTCCCTCCATACAATAGCAGTGTATTGAATTCAGTATTTTGAAGCTTATCCTACATTTCGACTTTAACCTCTTAAATGCTAACGGCGTATAGAAACGTCTGACTCAGCCTGTGCATTAAGTGCCCCCGGACGTATGTAAACGTCTTTTCAATGTACGATCCTCTTTCTGTGAAATGCTACCCATAAAATTATTTCAAAGGTTTTGGAATTCAAATAAATAACTTTGAAAGTGTTTTCGAAGGATTTACTTACTTTAGAGGAATTCATTATTTATTCCTTTTAGAACTCTCAACTACACACGACTGCCTGTTTAAAGGTTAGCATTGGGGAGCGAATCGCGTAATTTCTAATTGGCATTTAAGTGATTATTTATAAACCTTAACAATTATTAAGATAAGCGTTGACTTTTCTATATAATTTTGTTGTATTGTTGTTGTTACTTATCTCCTTGCCTAGCTTCTGCTAGACGAGGTTTATGAGTTTATTCATCTTCAAAAAGTTCTATACAAGCATAGAAAGATTTAGCAATACAAGCCCAGACACCTAAGAATATGAGTCGACTAAACCTGATCGATGTTAAATTGTGGACAATTCGGATGGGTTTTATGTCAA
The DNA here is from genome assembly GCA_019973935.1 of Trichonephila clavipes. Classification (NCBI taxonomy): domain Eukaryota; kingdom Metazoa; phylum Arthropoda; class Arachnida; order Araneae; family Nephilidae; genus Trichonephila; species Trichonephila clavipes. The sequence goes on along the minus strand of BMAU01017596.1, from coordinate 651,720 downwards.
ACATGGAAGGTAAGGCTACTTAAATGTCCACTAAAAAATCTGGATATTGCCGTCTAGATGCATATGTCGCAATTCATAGCAAAGGATCCTCCAAGAGAATCAGCTCGATTAGAATTTTGAACAGTGGGTGGACGATCCAAGTCATTTTATCATTATTTTTTGTGGCAGAGAACAGCTAACGATAAGTCAGGCAATTAGATGTATATAAAGCCTCTCTGGTACCCTCATTCAACAAGGCATCTTCCACCTCATTACTCATATATTTACATGCAAGAGGATCCACTGAAAATGCGCATCACAAGATAATGATACCTGTTTTAATTTATTAAGAATAAAAGTTCCAGTTTTATCACCAACGCTACTCCAGTTTTACAAATGTTGAATGGCACTTCGACTATCAAAGAGAATCCAGGTACACTTAAGGTCTAAGGAATACAAACTATAACTTACTCCCTCATCGATAGCGATGAGTTCACTATTAAAAAAATCAGGATTTATTTTCTTTATTTTAACAATCACCTTGGTGTCCTTGATAAGCGTTCCAATACCAGAGTAAGAATCCTCGTCTTTTCTCCCATCCGTATATACATGTGTAGTGCCCTCTAGAATGCAATTTATAATTTTAGAGCAAATTTCAGAAGGCATGACGGAGCGTCATTTTTCTAAGAAACTCTAGAATGCAAAAAAAAAATTCTGTATGGAACTTAATTCCTGAAGACCAACAGAGGGATCAATTCATTTCTTCAAAAAGCACAGTTCACCTTTGGATCCAGAAAATTATTACAATCGATCTGGTTGAGTCTTTCGTTATTATGTCAGTTCTGCAGTAAGTCAGAGGTCCGATTTTATAATCCCTTGCTGTAAAGTTCGTTTTAATACTCCACCAGACACGAGTTGCTTCTAAGACTCAATGGTTGGAGGTATTCCTCAAACTACACAATATCATTTGGGCAGCTATTACGTAATCCAAAGATGAAACGAACGACATTTATCTGCACTCTCTAAAATTTCTACAGGTTAGTGGTAGAAGAACAAACGTATATAGGAAGTCCGTATTCCAGAATGGGAACTATAATAGCCAGAAAGGTATTTCTTAAAGCTCCTGCATCTGCACCCCGATCACGTCTCGAGATATATTTCAATATACCGAATCACTTCCTACTCTTCAGCTTCGACGCTTCAACATGGCGGTTCCTAATGAATTCTGGGTCCAGAGTAAAACCAAGATATATTGGATGCTTCTCGTATTTGAAAGGAAAATCTGCCAAACAACAACTTTTGGTTGATAACTATACAACCGCTTATTAGTAGAAAAAGTAATAGCTATATATTTAGATGGATTAAAACACAGCTTATGTCCCTTCAAAAAGTTCAACGTGTCAGCGAGGGTAACATAAATATTAGATTAAATTTTGTCCCCGTCTGAATTAGAGCTCCAGACGGCAATATCGTCAGCATACAGACCGACATCTCAATTATTCCTTATAACCTTCTCAAACCCAACCAAATACTGGAAGAAAAGTATAAGGCTTAACACAGAACCACGAGGAAAATTTTGACTCATCTTAAAACTATTTGTCCGGGCACAATTGAGCTACACTCTGAAAAGTCTACCTCTCAAAAGTTGTAGATCAAAGCCAACGCCTTTCCATTTAGTCTTAAATCCTTATGTAGTTTAATAATTTGTTTGTGTTTAAAGACTCTGTCAATAAATTTTGCAAGGTGGAGAAACGCAGCCACTGTGTGAATTTTCGGGCTCAGATTTTGAGCACCTCTGATCCTTTGACAAATATACAAAACGGTATCAGTAGTGAAGTGTCCACTTCCTAATCCATACTGTTCCTTTGGCACAAGATCCCAGTTCTCAGGATGATAAAGCAATTGTTTCTGGACCACTTTTTCCGTACGTTTGCACGCTATGCATGCCAGAGAAAAGGGCCTATAATTCTCTGAAGGTCCATCATTTTGATCCGGACTTTTGATAGGAACAATAATGGCCTTTTTACAATCCCTTGGCAAACTCCCAGTGTTCCATGGCAGATGAAAGATGTCTGAAAGTCATAGCCTTGCACGAGTGTCGAGGTCACTAAGCATCTGATCGTTGATGCGGTCCGGTCCAAGATACTTTGCTCATTCAAAAGTTTTTATTGCCGTCTCCAATTCATGTATATGGAAGGGTTTACTAAATATAGTATTAGAGCCGTTCCGCCTTTGGAAAGAATTCTAGATCTTCTAGCAATGTTCTTGTCATCGACCGTAGAAGTTAATACATCAATCTTCTGATAAAATTCTCCAATCAAATCCGCAGCATATTTTTAATCCCTAGGGATATGACCATTCCGATCGTGGATAGTTACATTTCTCTGTCAGCTGTTGGTATTTACTTATATTTTTGATTAATTTTCAATGTTTTGTGTTGGGAGATATTACATCGAGGTTTTTACCCTGATCTAACCATTTTTTTCTCAGAAGCAAAGCATATGTACGCTTTATTTCTGCATTAAGTTTGTTCAGCTTAAATTGTGGCCTGGTTAGTATTGGTATTGTGGAAAACTATATGCAGTTATTCTCATCTCTGCAACAAGGGTAGTAAAAGGGAAGAATTGTAAGAAACGAAGTGAATGTGTTGCTTTATGTTTCCCCCTACGACCTGAGCAACAGAGGTAGAGGACTGATTTAGCTGATTGGCCAGTAGGTATTTAGCTGGGTAAAGTGGCATTGCCTTCACCCCTATGGTGACCTTCCCAGAAAAATATTTTCCTCACGTACTTCTCTCATTCCACCCATTGACACCCCTTCGTCTCGATGAGGCAACTTACAGGATACAGATCTAGAGCTGAACTGCCATTATACATATGACAAACCCATGGGATCATTAAGTAGTCATTGAACTTATTCTTAACTTATTATTGTTAAATTAACTATAACATATATTGTTGTATTGATACATTTATAAGGGTTGTGTCTGGTAAAACTAACTCACCACCAGCAACTGAACTCTGAATCTACGCATGTGCGTGAAATCTAGGCTTCGCGTCTTTGATTTTATTATCAGTATTTGAAGAGATTTAACGAACTTCTGTGCTGTAATTTTAGTCTTGGTATGTATAATTTAACTTTTATTAATTAATATTCTGTCTATTCGTGTAGTGTAATATTGCGTCCAATTGAAGGAGTAATTAAAAAATACAGAGTACCTACTCCTTTTGTGTATCTATGTTCATTTTATTTGACGACTTAGTTTAGAGCATCGTTTGAACCCAGACTGACGTTCTATGCATAAGATCAAGAGATAAGTAGAATTTGCTCTGTTAATTTTTTTTAATCAATAGAATTTTTATTTGGCTTAGCAAATGGTAATATTGATTGATTTTTGAGACAAGTGTATTATATTATTTATTTATGTATTTTGTTTGTTTACTTTCAATAAATTAACAATTTTTTAAATAATCTTTTGTTTTCAACTTTTCGATATGCTCGCACCCCCGTCGTAGGGTCATAACGCCCCAATAGGAAGATGCACCTTACAGTTTAAGAACGTTATTTTTTCGCGTAGCCCCCTCCCTCTCAGGATCCCTTTGAGTCAAAGGTCGTGCTTTTAGAAAAATGGGCTTTGTTGCCACAACTATTTTTGACACTCTTATTAGTAGTATGACAGCTCGTTATAAAACCTGTGTACCATGTACGGTGGTCACCCTTCAAATTAAACTTAACGAGTTAAATGATTTATCTCTAATTCATGATTTCACTATTTTTTGGTATATATCATGTATCTTAACTCAAAATTAAAATCTACTGCGATTAAGTTGCTATATTCTTTCCCACACTGTAATAAATCTGTGCGCCAAATTTCTTGGCAACACAACGAATAGTTCACCTCTATTTCAGATTTTATGTTTTTGACCTTAACTTTGAGCATTAGCTCACATTAAAATCCTTTATATCTGAACATATCAGTTGCTCAATCAAGGGGGGACTTATAATCCATGATTTTATTCGAATTATTATAATCGTATGTATATAATACGTAAAGTTTAATTATTCGTCATTGTTGATTTATTTTATTAAGAAATGCTAGTTATATGTATTCAATAATTTATCTTTTTTTATATTCCGTACAGTTGACAGTATCAAAGGAATGTTCAGCGGTTTTCAACAATGCTATCTTTTGTTTCGTTATTTGTAAAAAAAAATTTACATTCAGATTTTTTTAAATAATTTTGAACTATTTTATTTGAAAACTCCTTACCGGCATCTGTTTGCAACACTTTAGGCTTCCTATCTTTAAAAATAATTTCTAGCCCAGATTTTACACTTTTTCCAAATTTATCTTTCAGTGGAACTGCCCAAGCAAATTTTGAAAATAAATCAATGCAAGTTAACAAATACTTATACCCTTTATTAAAAACTGCTAAAGATTGCATATCGACTAAATCCGCTTGAAACTGACGATCAATATCACTTACAAACACTCGATTCCGCTGAAACTTATGTCGAACAGGTTTATGAAGAGTGTAATCATCTTTTGGCGATAACCAATGTGTTTTACATCTTTTTTACTATATTTCCCTTTTACAGAGCAATGTAATGCTTCCACACCCCCGACGCTATTTGGAACTACAGGATTTTCGTAAAACGCTGCTAAATCTTGATGCATTGTTACCGATGAAAAGAACTTGATTGAATGACTATTACAATGAATAGTTATATTATTATATACTTTTTGGTAAAGGCAAAAAGTTTATGTATAAAAACATGAGAAAAAATTTTCTTACTTTCATATGAAATACATTTAAAGTATCACTTGTACATACTTTGATAATTTCTTTTAAAAAATACTCTTATTTATTTTTAAGATGTTTTTCCTTTAATTTTCAAAAAAATATCTTCTCGGAGGATCGGATGCAGCTATAAGCCCTTTGGATGGGCTCGATTCTATGGCATAAGTTGTGGGATTCCCCCTCGATTTCCCCTGGATACCTAGATTGAATTGAGGCGAAGAATGACCAGACTACTAATCAAAGATACTAATCAAATATTAAACTCCATGTCGAACAGAACTACCGGAACAAGAGGACCGAGAGATACACGCAATTTGAATTACTAGATTTCATTAACTTCTGACTAACTTTATTATATATATTTATTCTTAAGATACGATCATCTAAATTTAAATATCACCTGCCTTTTACTTCCTTACTTTCCAGGTGGATTAAACTTTGCAATTGTAGATCGCTGCCTAATAATCAGTGAGACACTAATCACACCATCAACTTGAATCTTCTTAGAGCTCCGTCAACCTTTCTCTTGGCGTATATCCTCTCCTGCTAACTTACAACACTCTCCTTAAACTCTTTGAATAAATTATGTATCCTGGTTTCTTCTTTTAGAGTTGGTTGAAAATATACGCGAATTTACAATCCCCAAAGACGCCCCACATTATTAGTGACTTAGTGCCGTACAGATCCGTCAGAAAGTACGCATGTAGAAATATTTAAGTAAAAGGAATAATAAAATCAATATGCAATAAAAAAGAACGAAACTTTAACAACAAACACAATAATGTTACTTTCAAAATATTAATTGATAAAAATGAAATTCCATACACATAAATGTACACTAACTTTTTTAAATATATCCTTCATTCAGGATATGAGCTCACGTTTCCTCCTGTACTTTCATAATACAGTAAATATATAGTAAATATATATATATATATTCGCATTATAGCAAGCGGGTAATGTATTCAATTTATTTTTTATACTGTGAAATATAATACCACATCAAACAATAAGATAGTGGATATAAAAATACTTGATATTATTCAAATATTAAGATAATAATTTTGTATTAAGAATCAACTCTGGCACCATTGTAGTAATATCGAATTTTTTTGCACAAAATTTTGCATATATGAAATTGATTTTTAAAAACACGTGTAATATGTGATTCCAAATGATGTTATGCTTTGTTTTGTGCACACTGAAAATTGATTACATTTTTAGGGGGAAAATTCACACCAGTGACTCCCTTTTAAAATTAGGGGACAAACGTAAGGATGATTAAATTAAACTTAAAATTAAATTCCCTATATAGCTCTTACTTTTTATTTTCCATTACATCTTCAAGTTTTAAATTAATCACCCAATTATTTCTCCGAAACAAAAGGCCTAACCACCAAATATTTCTGACAACATATCATTTATTTAATAGCCCTATATGTCAGCATTAACTTTCAAGTGCACTCATAAAATCAGAGATAATTCTCACATCTGGGCTTAAGTGGTAACAACAATTAAATTTCCCTTTGGCGCCCCTTTTTCTCTCAGCGCCAGATGGTGTAGAGAATTCATTTAATAAAGATAAGATTTTTTTTTAAAAAAATAAGACTGATTCTGTCTCGAAACAAGTCACATATTATATATACCTATGTATATATATATATATATATATATATATATATATATATATATATATATATATATATATATATATATATATAGGTAAATTGTGAACAAATACTGTAAAATCCGACGTATAACGGGTACTTCGAACACAAAAATTAAGATCGAAACTTAAGGGTACGCGTTATATGTCGGGTATAAAAACGATAGCTTTAAAAATAACAAAAAGAATGAGCATAAAAATACTTCTAGATGTATCGAGACACTGTTTATTTAAAAGAAACGACCTGGCTTATGAACAAGAACAGTTGTAATTCTAGAAGTATACTATTGTCTCAAAAGTAGTTTGGGATAATACCTCGAATATAATATTTCAAACATAAAAACAATGTATATTAATACTTCAGATTCCTTCGTTAAAAAGGAGGTGCGCGTTATAAGGCGAATATACCTAAAATTTGAAAAACGTAGCTTCACAATATAGATGCGCGTTATACGCCGGATTTTACGGTAATAATAAATCAAAAGTTTGAAAACCTCAGTCTTAAAACATATCTGATCATGCAGCAAAAATTAAAAGAAATTTCATTCCACGTCTATTTAATTTAATAATCAAAAAAAAAAAATACTGTTTCCTAAGAATTTAAAGAATGTTATTCGCTTTACCTTTTGCTCTTTTGTAAAAGGAAGACACTCTAATGATCATCAAAATTCTTAATTAAATATTTTAAAAAGATCCCTGTACAAATGAGAAACAGATGAAAAGATGACAAGATTAATTTTTTTTTTTCATTTTAAAACAATAAAACATTGTAACGTTTAATGCCTTTCTAATCCATAAAATGTTTACAAAAGTTTTAGTGCAAAATTAGTTTTCTTTTAAAAATGGCAGAAAAGTTTCTTTTTTATACAGGAAAACCAAATGCATGTCACAAATAAAATTTTATTTTAAAAATGAACAGTACCAAGTTATATATTTTCAATGATTTAGTCAAGCATTTATGTAAGTAATAATATTAAATCTGGGTGGTTAGCTTCCTCCTGAAAAGTTATTCCGAAAGCGATTACTCTTATTTTGCCATTCGCCTTAAAAATGCAACAGACTTCTTTCCTTTCCCTTTTTTAAAACTTGGGAGGTCGAACGGGGACAGTTTTATGACTCAGTTCGGTCCCTTTGTCAAGTAAGAACCAAGAGATCAATCGTTTACAGGTAGCTGTTAAGCTGCCTTGGGCAATCTTGTATGAAAGTTGTAGTGCAAATGGGTCGTTTCCCCTATATGTTCAGTCACAGTAAAATTAAAACAAAATGAATGTTGGAAAAAAGGAAATAAATAGTTTGTTAGAAGTTGAAAAATAATTATATTTTCTTCAAACAAAAGTTATTTTTCTGCCATTTTTTAAAACCTAAATATATATATTATTTTTCTGCCATTTTTAAAACCTAAATATATATATATATATATATATATATATATATATATATATATATATATATATATATATATATATATATATATATATATATATATATATATATTTATATATATATATATATATATATTTATATTATATATATATATATATATATATATATATATATATATATATATATATATATATATATATATATATATATATATATTTGGTATTGCGATTTGAACCAGAAAAAAGAATCCTGTATTCATTTGTGAGTATGAGAGTAAGAAAATGCGCTCAGTTTCCTGTTTTTTAAAAAAAGTAATGAGGTAAAAAGAGCAAAGGCCCTATCTCTTTTTTTATACAATAAAACAATAAATGGTGCATATTTATGAAATAAAACAGATCTTTCTCTGTTCAATTATATTTTTAATTTAGAATAACATAAAAAAGGATTTCAATACTTTTAATTTATTTTAATTAAAATCATATAAAAGATATTTTTATGTTAACAGAATATTTTTCGGAAAAAATTTAAATTTTCCTTCCTAGTGTTCTCCTTTTAGAACTTCTTCTATTAAATAAAAAATCCTTTTCTACATCGGCATTTGTGATGGACATAACACACATTCAGTCAATAATTTTTCATTTTAATGGGGGATATACTTCTTCAAATGCGCATGACAGTACTTCTAACCATATTCTACTCAAGTTTAATTTCTTATCTTACTGTTTCTTTTATTAGAAGGAAAAATGTCATACATCGATAACTATATTTTCACACAATTCAGTCATTTCAAATTCTATTGTGAGAAAAGTTCTCCCTAATTAATTTTGTCTTTCAAAACAGTACACTTAAAACAATTTTGTTCAGTGAAGTTAACCGACAGATCCACAATATATCCATACCAAATTTTAAAAACAAGTTTTAACATTTTGAAATGTATCCTGTATTAAGTTTTTGAGTATACACAAATATTTCCTGCTGTATGGAAGAAATAGTACATGATGTTATGCGTGGTTTTGAAAGAATATTTTCGTACGTGTAGACGTTTTTTGAAAATTTAAATATCACTAAAGCTGATCATACAACTGCAAATGAGCCTTATTTTAGTGTGTACTGGTATCAAAATAAAACACTTCACTGTTAAACAGTCTATGAGTTTATATTCAATATCAAACTATTCGCAAAATTACTTACAATTGCTATTCAAATTATGAAAAAACCGAAATATATAGCTTACTGCAGTCAAAAATATTCATAATATGTAAATATCATATTCCTCCACTTGCTTCAGTACATTTTAAAAACTGTAGCTGAAAGCAAATTTTTATACTTATAAACAAGACATCAAAGCTCACACAGTTATAAAAATGTACTTATCATTTTTTAATTTACTACTATAAAGCGTACATGGATTGTAAGAGCAGTTCTAAAATCCTAAAAGCTTTTAGAGGAGCTAAAAACATGTAATTTTGGATTGATCAAATGTTTAATATAATACACAAATATACATGTTATTAAACAAATACCTTTGAAAAATCAAACTTCCTTCTGAAATAAACGTAATTGAAAGAAAAATGTTTAATTGCAAATGAGTGGAAATACATGTTTATCTAAGGGGTATCCCCAAAGTGAGGTATTCATCAAACTTAAAACTCAAATTCAGTGGCAGAACAATCCATGAGGGCCAGGAAGTACTATACCCATCCCAATATACGTGACCATTGGGCGCTGTGGTGCATGAACACATGTCCCGATTTTGTGGTCTGTCTGAAAAGAAACTTTCAGTGTTTAAGACCCCATGCAAGCTTGATACTCATTTATCGACCCAATGTAGCGGGGATAAAAGGCAGAGCAACCTTGCCCAGCCCGGTAATTGAACCCAAGACCTGTGGTGTTGAAGCACGATACACTACCACTCGACCCTATTCGGTGAAAAATAAAACTTAATGTTAGAATCTTATATAATTCCCTAATGAATGAAGGAGTCCAAACTTTTTTTTCATGTAAACTGTTTAGACGGAAATGGATAATTATGAACATTTCACAAGTTGTATAAATTAAAATTAACTGTTTTAGTTTACATAAATTTTTAAGAGTGCAAAAGGTGTATTTGGGCAGCACGAAATAATTTTAAAAGGAATATGGTTACGAAAAAGTAGTGCAAATCTATCTAAAGTATGGTTGGTTACCTTAGATATTTTCAAACACAACAAAGTGTTGGGAGCCAATTCCACAATTCGTTGTTATAAAAATGTATGGAAAATTACAAGACTTAGTTTTTGCATTTGTAATTTATATATTTTTTTCCTGGGAGATTTAAAAGCTACAGCGGCATCCATCAACACCGCGGTTCCCTCTCTGTTTTTCCAGATTGCCCCTGACAAGGCTGGCTCTGCCATAGTAAGTGAAAATGCCGTATTTTCTTTGTCGCGATCATTTTATAGCAGACTGCATTTTCCATGTATTTTGGATGGTCGTTTTATATTTTCTACATCAATATCTAAATGTCTGAATTTAAAATTACATAAAATTCTTGACATTCGCATCAATGACCATAATAATTTTTATTAGTATATGAATGTGTCATCAAATGATTACATGACTCTTATTAACATATTATTTTAACCATTTAATTAATATTAAGTATAACATAACGCACACAAATTTTCTGAACTAAATATTTTTAAAACTACTTCAGATATACTCAAAATTTTTCATTCCTACGCTTTAGCTTCTCAGTTTTGCTTCCATGTAAAAGTTTATTGTATATTCGTCAATTTTTTTAGTATATTTTTTGCTCTTAGCATACAGTTTTCAATTGAATTTTATGAAATCTTTGAAATATATTAAAAAATACCAAAAAAGCTATATAATAAAATTTGAAATTTATATTATACTCAAAGAATTGCTAGAACTTATGGTAAAAAACTTTTAACTCCGCGATACATATTTTTCGAAATTTGAAATGGAATTTCTAGCATAAAAGTTTTAGCTTCATACGGTCTAGATTTCAAAAAATTTCAGATTTTAATTACTTATTCAGTTAGCCTTTAGAAAAAGATAAATGTTGAGGTATTTTGCATAAATATATATTTTTGAAGAATATTTCGAATGTTTTTGAATAGCTCGAATTTAAAGTTGATTTTTATGTTTATTTATATGCGTAAATGTCTACTGTAAATGTTTCCGTATATTTTTGATTACCATTTATTCAAACATTTACGTTATAAAAAAATGTGGGAAAATCTTCATTCATGTTGTCTTTGATGTAAACTGAAGTTCAAGCACTTAAAAATTCAAATATAATTCGGTGTATTTTAACAATATATAACTAGGCACTGTACGTAAACTTCCCTGAACACTTGGGCTTTGAAATCTAAAAAAAACTAATAGATCTTAATTAGTTTTTTTTTCCGTTATTATTTTTATCAAAGTGTAAGAAAATGTTTCAAATTATTTGATGAAGTTTTAATTTATTCATTTTTAGTGGTTGGAAAGTTGAAAAAATTTCAAATTTTAAAGTGTTTGGTGTTTTATTAATTTTTTTTTGGCATCTTATAATGAAATAATCATGTTTCAAAAACTGAAAGCATTGATAAAGATAAGAAAAATGAAGCAAAAGAATATAAATAAAAAAAGATAATTTGTTTAACTATATAAAATAGCAGATTGCCCTGACACGCCCCAAATTTTACAGTTTCAAATTAATATGAAACCAAAAGGGTATTGTAACATATTTTACTTATGCGTTGGGGTTTTTCAAAACTATTAAAGTACAAGCTACAAACAAACACTTCCTGGGGTCTAAAGAAATTTTTCCCCGATTTCTTACGATTGCTCCAGAGTCAAAACACAGGGTTCCCTGCGAGCCATAAAACTTCCTATCAGTGTCCTGTTGAGTTGCTTCCACCATCCTTAATTATCTTTGAAGATGTTAAACTTTTAAAAGGGGGGAAGGATTTCAGAAAAGTACGGCTAAACCGCTTTTGAAAATGTTACTTGAAGGCAAAAAAACCGTGCAGTGCATTTTTGAAGCATCTTTACAATGATGAAAATTTCCGTGCTAACCGCTTGGAGGGTTAATGCGCTTTTTAATTAATTATATAAGTCAACCAATACTTTTTATAACATTTTACACAAAATTTAGCAACATTTTATTCTAGACTTTAAATAAAAATCAAAATTATGTGAAAAACAGCCATGCTATTGTTAAGTTAGCCGTAATTCCTGTGAACATGATGAAAATATAGATGACCCCCAAAGAGTATTGCAAGGAATTTGGAGATGGCTTGAATTTTAGCCAAAACGGGATTAGGATTTGATATTCCATTTATAACGAATCTCCCCAGGTATCTGTGGTGATATTCGCCATGATTCTAAACCTGAGTAAAATTCAATCAAGTAGAAAAAACCGAGAATCTATAGCAAAGTCCGGCCAGTTCGGTACCGGAAGAGTAACAAGTGCTAAGCTCGGTGACAGATTTTTGTCTTCAGCAATCGGTTGGCGAGAAAAGTCGATTGCCAAGGCGAGAGAGAATTTGGCTCTCCTCTGCATCTCACGGATGAATAGAGAAAAGTCTGCGCCCGGATTCCGGTGGCACACTCAAAAAGAGATGCGAAAATAGAGAATGAAATATTCTATTTCTTTTACTCTTACATGATTCTGTTAAAAAAATTTAAGGATGGGAATGAAAATAATTTGCTCGTTGATAAAGAGATAGCTTACACAAAAACGCTTCTGCCAGTTTTGTAGCGAAGGAATTTAAATAGTTTATTTTGTAATAGAAATCCCATTGCGTAAAAATTTTAATTATTATTTTTTTTGTTTACTTTGAAACAATTTTGTGTGTAGAATGTTGTTAAGACGCTTTTTGCTTTAATAATGGAATGTATTGAAATGTGACATTCCATGAGTTGTTAAAAGATCTGTTTTACTTTTTTTATAATTTGGAAAGGAAGAAATATAACAATCAGTAAAACGAAAGAAAATATACTATACGAAATTTAGCAATTGTTATATTACTTTTTGTTGTTTAAGAATTATATATGTAAGCATAATAAAAAGAAAATTTCTATGACTTGATGAATAGTATTTCATTACGTATAAACTATAGAAAAGTAAAACCAAAAAAACTTATGTGTGAATATTGTTTTTAAATAAATAATAATTAAGAAAAACTAACACTTCAGACAAGACATTTCTAAAGGTCATGGAATAGAAAAAAACTATTTTTATACTGTCTCTTTTTTTTAATAGGCATTTAAAATCCACTTTCTTCAAAATAATATATTTATTAACAATTTAAATACTGCTCCTTTAAATAAAATGCGAACTTTTAATTTGAATTTAATAAATTAAAGTATCAATATACTTCCAGAGTAAATGTAGAAAAATAAAAAAATTTCATCACTTGAAAAAAAAATATCTTTAATTTATTACTTTCATGTGGTCGTGGCAGCACAGTTGTCAATGTCACGGACTCGGGGCTAGTGTGTCATGAATTCTAACCTCGTATTACTTGGAGACCCACCATGCAGAAGGCACCGATACACTTTAAAAAATGTTGAGTCTTAAACGTGTTGGTGTGAAAGTAAAGAGAGGGGAAGTTTTTTTTTCATGTATGCATCAGTAACAATATTTATACTCTTTCAACAGAAATAATAATAGTAGTTTACAGAAATAATAAAATAACCCCATTACCCATTACCCAATAATTACCCAAAGTTTTTTTTATGTGACCACACAACACGCGCCACACTATCTTGTGGAAGCTTCTTTTTCGGGGGTTGGTGGCACAAAACTAGGAAAACGGCGTACCGTTAGTAGTAGAATTTCACAAGATTTTGGTGTACTCGATTTTATTATACTTGTGAAAGTACGACAGTTTTGTCTTTCTACAAATTATCTCCTGAAACCTATATATATATTTAGCATTAGTGTGTTTACTTTTATCTTTTTATATTATCATTTTTATATATGTAATACGTACTATCTTGTAAATACAAAATTGCTTGTATTGATATTATTTGGTATTATGAGGTGATGAGGGTTATGTTTACACAGCACTGCATTTTTAATTTTCTTCAACATATCTATTTCAATGATTTGGTATTACTTTGTATTAGCGATTGGCAATTAGGTGTGCTTATATCTGATCTTTGCTCGGTAGTGTACTGATTAGGTAGGTACAGTATCGTTATAAAATCACCTATTTGCATCTTTCTGTTTTGAAATACGTGTGGTGTTTGGTGTTTTTATGAACCTTTATACTTTGCTTTTAGCATAGCTTTCTCTTGCCCTTGAGAGATTACTTTCAAGTTTGTTTTTTTAAAAATTAACTTGTATTTGTTTTGCTGTGGCACACTCTCTCTCTTTCGACTTGGTATGAATTGCTGGTTTAAATACAGATATATTTGACTATTTTGACTTGTTAAGTTATTAGGATGAAGGATTTTTATAACTCATTCTCTAATGACAATTTGGAAAAGGAATCAATTTCTGTTAAAGATTTTAATGATTGTAATAATAATACTAATATGAAACAATTCAAGACAAGATTTTTTTGGAAAAAAAAATTTCATTAATAGTCATAATAATCATATTAAACAAAATATGTTAGTTTCTAGTAATTACATTACACAAAATATTATTAAAAGCTACATTAAGATTACTGCTTTAGATGGAAATAAAGATAAATTTTCTTCTTACAATTATGAAAACATTAAATGTTATAATAGTCTTAAGCTAAAACTCAATAATTGTAGAGATAGATGTAAGGCTTGTGCTATGTTAAATGAGGATTAATATGATTGTGAATCTAAATTTAAACTATGTAAAACTTTTAATTTTGTTTACCTCTGACACTGTACAGTTTGTCAGTATAAATATATTGGACATACCTCTAATGCCATCAACATCATGATTAATCAACATAGACATGATGTTAACTCAGTGTTTCTCAAACTGTGGGGAGCGCCTACCTGGGGGGTGCTGTAACCCTGCGAGGGGGCGCGAACATATTGAAAATAAAAGGGTTAAATAATAATTTTTTGGAATAAAGTAAAACAAAATGCTTTCTGACATAATAAAAAATACACATTTACACTGATATAATTTATTTTTATCATCTGGCAATCGTCAAAAATAAAAGATACCACTTTAAACGCTCATTAGCGATCTTTGATCCTATAACCAAATTAAAAAAAATATTTTGTTTGCTTTGCTGTAATCCCACGATGAGAGATTTTTTATTTTATTACTTCTCTTTTAACCAAAAATATTACTTTAGCTGACCTTCGAACTTACTGCTATGGTTATATCCGCCGTTTTTTTAGGGAAGTTGTAAATAATATATTTCTGTTTCGCCTTTTTCCATGTGAAAGAGTTTTATGATATATGTGGATAAGCATATTGAGCACTTTGAAGATATATTCGGCCAAGATTTATTTTTGAGTAATTTGAAACAATTGTGTGAGTAATTGCATAATGAAAAACGTTTTACAAAATTATTGCTTAGAACACATGCTACACTTTCCCCATGAACAATTTTGTGGTTTTGATTGAAGTTTTATGCTACTTATTATGGTTTATAAATGTAAATGAGCAGAATATTAAAAAAATGGGCATCTGTTATTCCTATTGAAAGAAGTTGAAACTGATCAAGCTATTGAAGAATCTACTGAAATAATGCATATTAATCAAGATAGAGAAAGTAAATATCGGGAAAGCATTAGACATGAAACGTTTGAGTTGATTTGAAATTTTCAAATGCTGCCTAAAGATCTCTATGAAGAAAACTATGAAACTATAATGTAGCACTTCGCCTTGTCAAAAAGATACAAGGAAGAAAAAATTCAAAATGCTATTTGTAGAACATCAAACTACAAAAAACTACAAAAAAGTGATCAAAATATGACAGTTTTGCTGTGCCTGTGTTAGCGAAAAGTGTCTGTGATTTACGTCCTTTCGTAAGGACACGCACATTTGCAACATTTTCCCTAGTTTTATTGGATTTTGTCTCAAATTTTCAAAGAAAAATTGAAAAGTTCTTCAAAGTAGGGGTAACTATATTTTCTCTTAATTAAATTATTCACTGGAATTGTTATTTTTATCGTGTATAGTAAAAATAATTATAAAATAAATTATAGTTTTAAAACAAACAAAAAACGCGCTTTTATAGTGAATCGAACTAAAAAGTTTTAAAAAAATGAAAATATATATTACTTAAAAGTAACATATACAAAATTTAATACTTATCTTGTTAATTTGTACGGTTTATAATTATGATCGTATTGTAGCTTTAGCTCCAAAGTACATTATTATTCCATTCAATACATTATTATTTTTAGGGGGCGCGATAAAAATTATGATTGAAAATTGAGTCGCCAGTAGAGAAAGTTTGAGAACCACTGTGTTAAATGCTTTCAATTCTAATAAAATTGAACTTAGAAAATTTCATATGCATGATTTCAAAAATGTTGAATTGTCTATCATTAAATTTATTCCAAATACTAAGCGCAGATTATGGTGGGGAAATCACTCTATTATGAGTTTTGTATTGTCAACCGGCCACACCCACTCTTACGTAAACAAACTTGTAAGCCCCGAATTTCCCTATTTTTTATTATTATTTAAAACACTTTGAGCGGCAAGTTCTAGTAGAAGAAATAAAGTGAATCAAATGCTTGTTTACTGTTGCTTGTTACATGGACTAGAACCTCTGCAACACTGTCGATGCATCTTGGTCGGGAATAGGATAGGCTTCAGGTCACTTAGTGAAGTAGTCCATGGCAACCATTATGTTGTTGTTGCAATCTGACAATCTTAGAAGTGGACCTATGATGTCAAACGTTATTCGTTCGAAAGGAGCTCCCAAATTATACGGCTGCAGTCTTTCCTAGTGCGTTTCCTGGGACCTTTGCGTGCAGAAGAGGATCACATGTGTAACAACACTTTTTCACATCACTCCGCACATTGTTCCAGTAAAAGCACTCACGAACTTTTTGTAAGGTCTTCTCAACACCAAAATGACCTCCAGTTGGACCTCCATCGAGTACCTTAAGGTCTGTTGAAACTCTTGTCTTTGGGAGTATTAATTGCCACCTAAATGTTTTTCCGTCATGAGACTCAAATTTTCCATATACAACACCATTTCTCATATGGAGAAAGTCCCAAAGAGCCCAGTAAAGCTTTGTTGTAGGATGTAAAGGCGCAATATCTTGCCAGCTGAGCTTTTGGTCAGACGACTCTTAAAATTCTGATTGGTTTTATTTTATGATTTGCCAGCTGTTCGTTTCGGACGCTGTCATCCCTCCAAGGGTCTAATCCCGATGTTGATGGCGTCGTGACTTGACGGACTACTGGAACTATCATGCCAAAATTCTTTTCTACTCTTAACCTGTTTGAGAGATTCTTGCTTCTCTCCGAACTGGGTCTTCTCGATCGGACGTCTCCATTTTCATCTGCTGATTTTTTTCGGTGGCTAAACACTTTCTTTGATTCTGTTACACTTGTACGACAAAAACCTTCTTGATTTACTTGAGGGCACATACTTCTTTCATGCCCGGTTTTACCACACACCCAGCACTTGATGTTGCGATCTTCTTTATTTATTCGAGGGCAGCTACTTCTCAGATGTTCTGCTTCCTCGCACCCCCAGCACGTGATTCTACGCCTCCTCCGGTTCTGACGTTGAACCATTAAATCTAACATTTCCCCCCTCAGTTTCTCAATCTGATTTATCCATGGATATTCACAGGATGTATCTGCATTCACTTTAATTCCTCGGATGTACAGGCGGCTTCTGCAACTTGCTTCATTGGCGGCGTCCAATTTCCGGGCATATAACAGTGTAGATTTAAGATCTTGCACATCTGCCATTCTTACAACCTTCTGGATTTCCCCATCCATCAGCCCATCCACGAAATACTGTAAAGAGATTATTTCTCTAACGGTTGCTGGGTGGTCGGAGAAAGCCAAGTTGACGAGCCTTTCTACTTCGAAGGTATACTCCTGCAAGCTTTCTCTGGTTTTCTAGAGTCTTGTTTTCATCTGCAGACGTGCGTAGTCCTTGGAGTATTTCTGGCCGAATCCAAGGACCGGAGCATTACACAGGGAGTTCAAATCCAATCGCTCTTTGTCGGGAATGGTCTGAAGTACTTCAGCAGCTTCTTCTCTAAGGGGTGCAACTAGCTGACATGGTTTCACTCCTTCAGTCCATCCGTTAGCTTCAGAAATTAAGGAAAACTGTGTCTTGTATACTTCCCAGTTCGTTTTTCCGTCATAGGTCGACAGTTTTACTGGCCCCGTAACAGCAGTCACAGGAACTGGAGAAGCAAGCACAGGCTCGGGAAAGGCAGACACAGGCACAATCTTGTTTTTGTTCTCATTTCCCCTAGCTAGAAGCTTTTTCTTAAGATCTTCCATTCGCCGTGATATAAGACTAAAACTTTCACAATCACCTTCAATTCTTTCTTCGATTTGATCTTTAATTCTTTCTTCAACTTACTCTTTAATTCTTTCTATTTCTTCCCCTACTTTCTTTTCTAACTTCTCATTCACTAGTGCAACCTTTTCTTCATTTTTCAAAATTATTTTCTCTTCCACGCTATCAATTTTCTTTTCTAAAGTATTTCTCAACTCTTCTTGACCTTTCTGTTTTTCTTGTGTTAGCCTTTCTCCATTATCTCCTTCAATTCATTCTTAATTCATACTTGGCCTTTCTCCATTCTTTCTTGCATCTCTTCTTGGCCTCTTCTAGTCTCTTGGCCATTTTTTCAAGGCGTGAAGCCCTCCAAAAGAGCCTTCAGTTGCTCATCTATCGCTCTTGTTTTTGGCATAAAATCCCGCTACTGACACCAAACTATTACGTTGATCCGGGTTCTAGGATTTTACGCAAAAACAATCACAGCGAAAAAATAATCAGTTCGTTAAGAGCGATGCAAATTTATTATCAAAAATCCAATCTTTTCAATACAGGATTCATCGGCAATATTCACAGGGTAAATATCCGAAAGTCTTCACACCTTCAACAGCAATCAAACACAATAGTCAGTGTTTAAAAATATACGTAAGTAAAGATTATTCCCAAGCACAGCCGAACTAATCGCTATTCAAAACAATCCTCACTGCTCGCTGGTTTAATCCAGATTCATGGCCGTACCGGCGAGCATCTATTATAGGCGCGACAGAAACTTCCAGAAGTGTAACAGCTCTTGACATCAGTGGAGAGATCCAATACCTTCTAGAAGATTCCAGAGGGTTCCGAACTCACCAACATGGTCGCTAATGACGCTAAAATGATCCCAAAGTCGCCACATTGGCCACCAAAATTAATACTAACTTGAATCTATCGCCAAGATTTAGCCAAATTCTCATTGAATCGCCATTATAACGTAAGAGGTGGCATTGCTTGTGGATAGTACAATTTTAACATGAAACAAATATAACATAGAATAATATAAATGCATTAAGCACTTAAATTCAAAATATTTACACTATTTACACAAATTTCTTAGCAGTATATAACATAGGGACAGTCCAAACACATTCTTTCTATATGTAAAAATCCTATCCCTCTACTAAATTCAGTGCATTTTCTGAAATGTAGCTAAAAACAATTATATGTTTATTAGGCCAGAAATTATTTTTATATTTAGAAATATTTTTCCTTAATAAGCACATAATGAATAATGACAAGATAATATGTAAAATCGTAAAAGAATTTAATGGAGATAAAAGCGAGACATAATTTCAGATAGTTAGAAATTTCATTATACAATACAAATATGCATGTTTTGAAACAAAAAAGTTGGCTAAGAAAATGAAATTTACTAAAAATTTCCTGAATAAAGTAAATCAGATTTCATCCACAAATACATACAATTGTGAGAAAAGGTTTTATTCAATTTACAAGCAATTACAAATAAACTTTTATATAATTTGATTTTAGCAGATAAAAATAGCAAAAGATATCAAGGAAGTATAAGAAAGTCACATACATATCTTTTACAGGAATGTCACTGTGTGATATTTTTCGAAACACGACACTGCACACAGTCCAACATTACAGTCTTTACAAAGAAAACGAGTTTCTCTTTGAATGCGTTTTCCATTATCATTTTTCTTAAGGTGGCATACCACACATTTTCGCGCTGTTTTTTTTTTTAAGATTTACTTTCTACATATAAAGAGGTGCCTTCCGATTAAGCGGATTAGGGTGACAAAATTTCGGGAACCAGAATCACTACCTCCTTCTTCTATAAATCGTTCTATCAGTTTCATTCGAAAAACAATATGATTTAAAATCCCGCCAATTTTGTAAACATAACGACGGAATTCCGCACAATATAATTTAAAAAAATTTTAAAAATCTTCTTGTAGTATTTTCGCTGTTGATTTCGGGCAACAGGATAGCAAGATAGACACTGATCTGATCTATCAACACCCCCATGGTGTTATTATAAAACACCTCGGCTTTTAGTTTCAGCTTCACAGAATCCCCCTTCTTAGCTTTCACTTCCATCATGTCAGCGTTATGAAAAGTGCTAAGCATTTGCAGGGGTTTTTTAACCTTCCACTTTAAAAAACACATTTTACCCTTTTGGACGGCTGTAATTTCCCCTTTCTTCACTGTGGATTACTTAATGAAACATGTAAACCTTTTCGGTTTGTTCGTAAAGTTCCACAGATATCCGTTTTACTGTCAATCAGTAATTTCGCTAATTCGGGCAATGTATAGAAATTATCAGTGGATAAACAATAGCCTTTCCCCTTCAATTCATGGATAAGAGTCAGGACACTTTTCATCGAAAGACCATAATCATTATAGTTTGCGTTGAAGGCAGTACCTTTTACCGTGTATATCAATGAGATCCAAATGTAGCCACTTTCTGATTCGCATAACTGAAACAATTTTATTCCAAAACGAGCTCCTTTTTTAGGAATATATTGTTTCCAATTTAATCGACCTTTATATGCTTTCAGCGATTCATCCACTGATACATCCGGTTGCGGTACATTCACAGATTTGAACTTATGTACTACTAGATCGTGAAACTCTCTTATTTTTTTTTAGCTTCATGTTATGATCTAAATTGCTACTAGACATTTCATTATTTGCAAAGTACAGGAACTTCATCAAAAGTCCATAGCGCGCCTCACTCATAAGTTTACAAATATGGAGTGAATAGAATTGATTTTTTGATCAAAATCACTTTTCCACAGGTTTTTGTACTACGCCTTGTAGGAGCAACACAGAGATAAATTATTTCAATTCTTCCTCTTTCGTATTTTTCTATTATAGAGCCCTAGAAGCAGGTGTCAATTCAGTATTCTCAAAGAATGATTCGGCGTATCTATTTGTTTCCCCTAAAATAAATGAGAACGTTTCATCGTGAAGGTATAGGTTGAAATATTCTAAAGGATCTCCATAATCCCCGACGCATCTTTTTATTCCTGGATTTCTAGTAAATGGAAATTTTGGATAACTAGGTAGAGGAGAGGCAACATCTATTTGACACCAGTCTCTAGAACTATCTAAGCAATCATCATCAGTTTCCCTTTCAGAGGATAAAAGTCTTCATCCGCACTTCAGTCTTCAATCAAACATTCATTTTCAGAATCACTGTTCATTTTTAAGGTAAACCAAACAGCCCTTCTTAAAAGGATTCGACAAGCAAATGGTAACAATATATATATATATATATATATATATATATATATATATATATATATATATATATATATAAGCTTTTATAAGAGGAGATTTTCAATGAAATTTAAGAGAGATTTTGCTAAGAAAAAGTAAGACCAATAGAATCGGAGATTATTGTTTGGAATAGACTATTTTCAAAAAGTAGTGGTGATTCAGGCAGTAATAGGGATCACAGCTTCAAAAGAGAAAGATAAACTAAGTGGAAAACGGCTTTTCCTTTCTTGGAAATTCCGTAGAAAAAAGCTCTGGACGACCACCCACTTACTCAAAAGTTGTCGAATTGTTTTCCAAATGGAAGATATTTTTGGTGTAAATGGCGTGTTTTCGATACTGACAGAAACAAATATCTGTAATTGTGCCTTGTTCCTTTTTCAGTTAAAATTTACACTTCAGATAAAACGTCAGTAAATCTTTTATGTTCAAAGCTTATCTATCTCGACGTTTAAATCTTTGAATACGCAATGAAATAGCAAAGTTTTTGGATTCTACTGGATTATATTTGTTTACTTGTAATAGTTTTATGTAAATTTTCTAGTAATCTGCTTCTCTGAAATCTAAATATTTCCTTTACCTTAATTTTTTATACAAATATTTGATACAAGTTTTTGATGTTTCACGACTGAATTGTAAAATATAAGAAACAACGGTGAAATCTCACTAGAGTGCAGAAAGCGCTCGCTGATATTAGAGTATGAAAATTACAGCAACATAAAATGTGACCACGTTCTAATTATACATAGTGTACATAGTTGGAACTGTTTAGCGCACTCTTCTTAACTCAATTGCACACGTTAAGGGTTTATATTGCATTCTAAATCAACACGGTGGCTACTGACGACTGACTACGTATATATATAATTTTGAACCACGGTTAAGTGACGAGGACGATACCTGAGCTGATAACTCCCTTTAAAAGCTTCCACACCACACCACGTGAGGACTTTGGCTCTCGACATATTTAACGTGCATCATCTCCTCTCCAACGCTAGATTTTAGTAGCACCAGGGCTCGAACATCGGTCACAAGTTCATGACCATGACCATCAGGCTACCATGACTGCAAAATAAAATAGCAAGTTTGAAAGAAAGGTAATGGAGAAGATTATATGAAGAAATAACCTCAAATTTAGCAAAAAACCAAAACATTGAAATTTATTTTAGGCATAATAGTTAATATAACTTCGTACACCTAAAACCAATTTATACAGTGCATTTTGAAAGTGAATATTTCCCTATTTAGCGAAACTTACTATAATTATGTGAAATCCCTTTCATTTTTCTCTAAGGGAATTCCCGAAATAATGCAATTTTTTTATATATAACATTACTTATGGCTGAATCTAATACAATTCCCTACTCAACGAATGAAACCCCTTTTTTCACATAAATTGTGTTTGAATAGGAGAGGGTTAGTTAATAAGAACATTTAAAACAGGTGTCGGCAATCTACGGACCTGTGGGCACGAGGTACAATTCTTGTTGGCACTCAGCACTACTCAACACATTTGTCGATTTTTGAGTGGATGGAAGTTGGTAATAGCCCTTATTTGACAAACATCTTATGAGTTATGGACATTTATGGAACTACGAAAAAATCTGAAAGATAATTCGAAGAATATATTTAAAGCTATATTTTGAAAATAACTGAATGTCATTGCTAGGGGATTTAACTGTTGAAAATAGAAAATTGCACGTAATGTGCTTTCCACTTTTCGTTCGGCATATCAAAGTAAAATTCTTTCCTAATATGAAAAAATATTTCGACTCCGCAAACAAATTGTTTAACAACTGAATGTTCAGAATCGTGTTACGCATTATACCACTGGTTTTACGATATGAAAGTAGACTGCTGAAAGAGTTTATTCGCATTACAATTTTTATTTCACTGTAATAAAGGGAAACATATATATTTCACTTTGTCTATTTCTTATTTAAATAAAAATGTTGGAAACGTACATTTTTATATTTTTTTATCTTTGTTGAAGAAATAGTATTATTTTATATTGTTAATTTTTTATGTTAAAATGTATTTAACTGATCCATAATTAATATAAAATAAAACTGTAAATCTACATTATTTACCTCTAGTCTTCAAATCTGCAAATATTATCGGAGGAAACGAAGAATTTCAAAAATTTCCTACTATGTGGCACGGTGAATGACACTGATAAATTCGTTTGGCACGTCTCAGCTACACTGTTGCCGCCCCTGATTTAAAATGTTGTGTAAGATAACAATTATATATTCAGAATTTTATAAATATACAAAAGGAGAGTATTTTGGCAGTATATGTTTTAAAGGGAGTATAAGGTTTAAAAGAACGAAAAATTAAATATATATTTATATATATATATATATATATATATTTATATATATATAAATTTATGAATATACATTTATATATAAAAATCTTCTGTGCATGTGTTTGTCATTAACTCCTCCTAAACGGCTGAACCAATTTCTATAAAATTTTTTGCGTGGGTTCAAATAAATGAAAGAAAGGTTTAGATTCACAATTTGGTCCAATATCGCAATTAGTTAAAAATATTTTAATTAAAAACATTCAAATGTACAACTCAACATTCACCTGCATTGTTGTAATTACGCTATTGTTATTTAACACACACAAGCAATATAAAAAAAAAATTAAATCAATTCCTACTTAGATCAACCAAAAAAAATTATTTTAGCTACTTTTTATTAAATAGTTGCAATTAATATAAATATGTATATACATATATCAGAATCAAAACATTAAGTAGTAACTAATTTTTATTAATTAACATTAAAGTATCGTATTGTCAACCAAAACAATATTGTATATAAAAATTCCTTTCAACTGCATGCCTTAACACGAGAGAAAAAAACCTTTTCAAATTTTGACATAAGTCGCCAAAACGTTGCTAAGTCACCACGTGGCTGTATTTGTAATTTTTTAAAATATAATTAGTTATAATCAATTAATTTTCTTTAATTATAATAAAATTATTGTATTGTCATCCAAAATAATCATGTACATTACATTTCAGCTCAATTGAGCGCTTTAAATTGTATTTTATTTACGATTGAAAATTCGACCAAATAAATAAATAAACAAACAAACGAATAAAATATGTATAGATATCGTAAGCTCATAGTAGGAATTTTGAAAAAGACGTAAGTTGGCGTCGCAAATTGATTGTCAGCTAAACTGGCCAATCCCGGTCTTTATTGTAACGAAAATGCAGACGATTCAGGCTTTTCCTCCTAATCGGCTGGAACGATTTTGATGAAAGGTTTTGTCTGTTCCAGTGGACTCGAAAATGGTTTAGATTCTTAATTCGGCTTAGAAATGTTTATTTAATTATTTTTGTTTTTATAAATTGTTGAACTTGGAGTGTTTTACATTGGATCCGGCAGACTGCGCTACTTTCGCAGTATCGAATATTTAAAACTCTTTTATTATAATTCAAGTTGGTCCTATCTTTTGTTGCTGTGATCATTTCAGGAAAATATTTTGTCACTTCGTTTTATTATTTTGTTGAAATAAATCGTGTGTTAATTAAATTATTACATTCAGATGTAATTAGTGTTTGAAATTTTACTCAATTTTACTCAAATTTTAGTTAAAACGGTTAAGATTGTTAAAGCTTATTCATAAAAATTTTGGAAATATTGAATTTAAGATGTGTGTACAGGTCAACGTCTGTCGGGTCCTCTAGTATATATATATATATATATATATATAATAAGCATGGATGATAGAACCCAATTTACTGCCAACTCGCGACAATGCATTGGAAATTAGTTTCACAGCTCATTGTTATTCAAATATATAAAGTTCACATGACTAATTTTTGTCTTTGTTATATTTATATTCTTTACTGGGAACAACAATTGGGAGTGCATTACCTCCCGAAATTGCAGAGGCCTGGTTGTTTACTCCACAAGCTCCTACCTTATGCTTACTCTGCCCTACTAAGTAAAAAAGCCGTTTATTGCTCAACAAGATCATGGAATTGCAGATATTGCTGTTCATATACTTTAAATGTTAGTTTTCTAACTTATACATCAGCCTTTTAATAGTCTACACTCCTGCAAAGAAGTCTGAATTCAAAACAATAAAAACTTATTATTCCCAACAATGTCATTTATACCTATATCTTTTATAATCTATGAATGCGTTAAACTATTAATTGGTTATGGCAACTACTTAATATTAGATGGGAAAAAACGAATAAATTTCAAACTGAAATTTAAATTGAATATTTCAGAAACTGTCATTGATATTCTCATAACTTTTACATATTGTCGTTTTAGCAGCTCATTCATCTAGCTTCTATATAAAAATCTATTGTAAGTTCATCAAATGTTTCAGCATATTTACTCATAACATGCAGTTTTCAACCAAATTGTGAGGCCGCGGTAGCCTATCGGTGAAGGGAACGGACACGTATCTGGCGCGTCATGAGTTCGACCCCTGTACCACTGAAGATCCGCCATGTAGGAAAGCGATGCTCAAGCCTTGTCCTCGTCACATGAACATGGTTTAAAATTACAAGGTCCATCGCTAAAGTGACTGAGAGTAAATATTAACGCCGCAATTTTCAGCTGCACAAGGTCTTTTGGTAATGGACCTCGTAATTTTGAAGCATGGTCAAGTGACGAGGCTGACACCTGAGTTAGCCCCTTAATCCAAACTACCACAATTCCTCAACAGAGGACGCTTGAGCTCTCTACAGATTTAAAGTGCATCGGACCCCTACACGGTGGGTCTTTTGCGGCACTGGGCTCGCACTCGTGAAATGCCAACTATGATCTGATACATTGACCACTTGGCTACCCCGGCCACAGTTCCGTCGCCAAAAGCCCTCAAATAGTTGAATAGAGAAAGAGAGAGTACGGCGTTAATATTCCCTCACTCAATTAAATTATTTGAAACATAAGGAATACATGAAAAAATATTATAGAAGTGGAATATATATATATATATATATATATATATATATATATATATATATATATATATATATAAAATTTAATCTTAATATAATTAAATATACCAAAGAATTATTACTATTTATGGTAATATATATTTTTCAACTGAGTATGTGAGACACTCAGAAATATCTTTTTCGAAATTCAAATGCAGAATTTTAGTGCAGCTAATATAAAATTCCTAGTTTTTGCATGGTTAAGATTATAAAATTTTTTGAAATTTTAAATATCTCTTCTTCAGTCAACCACTAATGGAACATAAATGATGAGGAATTTTGCATCAATAGATATTTTATTAACTTGAATTTAAAATGGATCTTTATATATATTTATATGCGCAAATGCTAGCTGTACATTTGTTCAGATGCTTTTGATTACTCTTTATTTGAAGATTCAAGTTTAAAAATATGAGCTTAGGGGGTTCACTTTCCTCTTTGAATGAAATTAATGTACATATATTTAAATTCAAATATAATTCGTTATCTGAACCAAACTAAACTAGGGATTGCATGTAAGATGACCTGAATACCTGGCTTTAAAATTATGAAAAACTAAAAGATTTAAACAGGGGTTTTTAGCAATGCGTATAAGAAATGTTTGTAAATAATGTAATACAGAAGCTTAAAAATTATCCATGTTTTGAAGTGTCCGAAATTTTAAAATATTTTAAATTTTGATTCTTTTTTTTTCTTGTTAATTTTTGACACATAACGAAATAATCCTTTAAAAAAATCCCTGAAAGTATTGATTAGAATAAGAAAAATGAAACAGTAAACTATCCTCAATGTTTTAATATATACTTTGAGTTTAAATACTATAGATACTTTTTAAAAATTTAGACATACATTATAAAAACTTAATTCCATTTGAGAATTTTTCAGGTAAAGAAACAAATGAGATTTTATCAAGCTATCCCTTCCTTTTCTCAAGTTGTTGACTTGTGATTATTTCCGTACGCTGTTGGGTTTAAGGAAATTCTTCATAGTTTTTTACGATTGTTGCAGGGGAAAATAGAAGAAAAATAGAAGAAAAGAACGAAAATAAAATTAAGCAAGAAGAGA
The DNA here is from genome assembly GCA_019973935.1 of Trichonephila clavipes. NCBI lineage: Eukaryota > Metazoa > Arthropoda > Arachnida > Araneae > Nephilidae > Trichonephila > Trichonephila clavipes. The sequence continues at coordinate 624,141 of BMAU01017596.1, read as the reverse complement.
ATATAAATGCAGAAGAATGAAAATTAAAACAACCTATAATCATTATAAAACATGATATTCGTTTTGAAGAACTGCATACTTTTTCTAAAAATATAACCTGGAACTACCTATCCAAACATTCCATTGAAATTTTTAAAGTACGCGCGACTCTTTCGATATAACAGAGAAACAAAAAATCCTATTTATAACCAAGTTAGTAGATGGAGCTATAAAGACTTACATCAAATCACAATCGATCAAGTAAAGTTTTTACAAACTGAAAAATAATTAAATGCGTGAATTCGGAACACAAGTCAATCCAGTGGAAATTCATCTTTAATTATTTAAAACAGAAGAAACATCAAGAGAGTACAGTACTAAATGGAATACTTCTACAGAATAAAAGAAATCACATCCCGTATAAACATGAAAGAAGAAGCTGAAAAATTTTACAACATAAAAGGATTAAAGGAAAATAGATCCATAGAAATACAGTCACAAAACTGCCCCAACATAGAGGAACTGAAGGAAAAATTGAAAATTTTAGATTTCCAAGAAAAACCAAAATCAAATAGAAATGAAGTTGTATACCAAAAGTGTCCAATGACGAAAATGCCTCACCATACGAATCAATTTGCCCATAGATAACAGTATGGAAGATGGAATTGGAGAAATGACCAATCTCAACACCCGAATACCATAACCGGTTCAAGATACAATGTATACTATCCTCAGCTTCCATCACCTTCTTATCATCATCCGTCCTTTTCTCTTCAAAGGCCGACCATGTATCCGAGAAACCAATGATTGCCGAAAAGACAAGCAGTTTTGAGACCGGATGCTGCAACTTTCTATCCCCATCAAAGAACCCAAGAAAATAAAACAGTATTATAAACTCATCGAACATGAGAACTTATGATCATCCAGGTAAGAAGCAATTTCAAACAAGTTGAAGTACTCTTGGATACAACGCGCTCACTTTCCTGTTTTTTTAAAAAATAATGAGGTAAAAAGAGTAAAGGCCCTATCTCTTTTTTAAACAATAAGACAATAAATGGTATATCCCCGTATGCATATGATGATAATATTTATGAAATAAAATCGGTTTTTCTCTATTCAATTATATTTTTAATTTAAAATAACATACAAAAGGATTTCAATATACTTTTAATTTATTTAAATTTAAATCATATAAATGATATGTTTATGTTAAATGAATACTTTTCGGAAAAAATCTAAATTTTCATTCCTAGTGCTCTCCTTTTCGAACTTCTTGTATTAAATAAAAATATCTTCTCTACATCAGCATTTGCGATAGACATAACAAACATTTAGTCAATAATTCATAATTTTTAAGGGGGATATACTTTTTCTTCAAATGCGCGTGACAGTACTTCTAACCATTTTCTAATCAAGTTTAATATTTATCATTTTGTTTCTTTTATTACAAGAAAATTGGTCACACATCGATAACTATATTTTCACACAATTCAGTTATCACAAAACCTATCATGAGAAAAAGTTCTCCCCAATTAATTTTGTCTTTTCAAAACAATTTTGTTCAGAAAAGTTAACCGACAATTCCACAATTTATCCATATGGAATTTTAAAAACAATTTTAACATTTAGAAATGTGTATCCTACATTAAATTTTTTGACTATGCACATATATTGCCTGATGTGGCTAAGACATAGTATGATAAGTGGTGTATGGTTTTGAAAGAATATTTTTGTACGTGTAGACTATTTTTGAAAATTTAAATTTCACTGAAGCTGATCATATAACTGCAAATGAGCCTTATTTTAGTGTGTGCTGGTATCAAAATAAAACACTTCACTGTTAAACAGTTTATGAGTTTATATTCAATATCAAACTATTCGCAAAATTGCTTACAACTGCTATTCAAATTATGAAGAAACCAAAATATATAGCTTACTGCAGTCAAAAATATTCATAATATGTAAATATCATTTTCCTCCACTTGCTTCAGTACATTTTAAAAACTGTATATACTTTTTATATTTATAAACAAGGCATCAAAACTCACACAGTTATAAAAATGTATATTTATCATTTTTTAATTTACTACTATAAAGCGTACATGGATTGTAAGAGCAGTTTTAAAATCCTAAAAGCTTTTAGAGGAGCTGAAAACATGTAATTTTGGATTGAACACATGTTTAATATAATACACAAATATACATGTTATTAAACAAATACATTTGAAAAATCAAACTTCCTTCTGAAATAAACGTAATTGAAAGGAAAATGTTTAATTGCAAATGAGTGGAAATACATGTTTATCTAAGGGGTATCCCCAAAGTGAGGTATTCATCAAACTTAAGACTTAAACTCAGTGGCACAACAACCCATGAGGTCCAGGAACTACTATGCCCATCCCAATATACGTGACCATTGGGCGCTGAGGTGTATGAACAGATGTCCCGATTTGGTGGTCTGTCAGAAGAGAGAATTTCAGTGTTTAAGATCGCAAGCAAGCTTGGTACTCATTTATAAACCCAATGCTGAGGGGATGAAAGGCAGAGTCGACCTTGCCCAGCCTGTTAATAGAACCCAGACCTGTGATGTGGCAGCACGATACACTACTATTCGAGCCTATTCGATGAAAATAGCCTATTCGAAAAACATCTTGGAATTTTATGCAATTCCCTAATGAATGATGGATCCCAAACTTTTTTTTCATCAAAACTTTTTGGACGGAAATGGTTAAATATGAACATTTCACAAGTTCCATAAATTACCGTTAACCGTTACAGTTTACATAAATTTTTAAGAGTGCAAAAGGTGTATTTTGGCTGCACGAATTAGTTTTAAAAGGAATAAATACGGTTACGAAAAAGTAGTGCAAATTTATCTAAAGTTGAGTTGGTTACCTTAGATTATGTCAAACACAACACTGTATTGGAAGCCAATTCCACAATTCGTTGTTATAAAAATGTATTGAAAATTACTAGACTTATTTCTATATTTGTAATTTTTATATTTTTTTTCCTGAAAACTTTAAAAACTAAAGCGACATCCATCAAAACCGCGGTCTTTTTTCCCAGATCGACCCTGCCTAATCCGGCTCTGCCATAGTAAGTGGTGGCAGCGGTAGCCGAGTGGCATATGCATCGGATCGTGGCTGGCTTTGTGACGAGTTCGAGCCCAGTACCACTGAAGACCCGCCGTGTAGGGCAGCGATGCACGCTAAATCTGTCGAGAGCTGAAATGTCGTCCCGTTGGTGTGGTGTGGTAGTTAGGAGAGGGGGCTGCCAGCTCAGGCGTCGTCCACGTCACTTGACCATGGTTCAAAATTACGTGGTCCGTCGCCAAAAGCCCTCGTGCAGCTGAACAGTGCGACGTTAATCTTCACTCACTCACTCACTCGCCATAGTAAGTGAAAATGCCGTATTTTGTGTTTGTCAAGATTATTTTATGGCAGACTGCATTTTTCATGTATTTTATATGGTCATTTTATATTTTCTACATCAATATCTTAATTTAAAATTATATAAAATCTTTGGCATTCGCATCAATGACCATTATAAATTACATTAGTATATGAAAGCGTCGTAAAATGATTACATGACTATTATTAACATATTATTTTAACCATTTAATGATTATCTAGTATAATATAACACGCACAAATTTTTTGAAAACTCTTTCAGATGTACTCTAATTTTATAAATTCTAAGATTTAGCTTATCAGATTTCCTTCTATTTAAAAATTTATTATATATTCATCAATTTTTTAGCAAATGTTTATCACTTAACATTCAGTATTCCACCAAATTGTATGAAATTTTTGAAAGATATAAAAAAATACGAAAGATGCTATATAATAAAATTTTAAATTTATATTATACTCAATGAATTGCTATGGTAAATATTTTTTAACTGCGCGATAATTTTTTTTTCTTCGAAATTTCAAATGAAATTTCTAACATACAATTTCTAGCTTTATGCGGTCGAGATTTCGAAAAATATCTAGGTTTTAATTACTTATTCAGTTAGCCTTTAGAAAAAGATAAATGTTGAGATATTTTGCAAAAATATATATTTTTGAATAATAATTCGAAAGTTTTTGAATAGCTCGAGTTTAAATTGATCTTTATGTTTATTTATATGCATAAATGTCTGCTGTAAATGTCTCCGTATATTTTTGATAAACATTTATTCAAACATTCAAGTTATAAAAAAAATATAGGAAAATCTTCAGTCATATTCTCTTTGAAGTAAAAGGAAGTTCAAGCACTTAAAATTCAAATATAATTCGGTGCATTTTAATAATATACAACTACGTACTGTATGTAAACTTCCCTGAACACCTGGCTTTAAAATCTTAAAAAAAAACTAATGGATCTGAATTTTTTTTCCTCTGGTTATTATTTTTATCAAAGTGTAAGGAAATGTTTCTAATTATTTGATGAAGTTTCAATTTATTCATTTTTAGTGGTTGAAAAGTTAAAAAGTTTTTAAATTTTAAAGTGTTTGGTGTTTTATTAATTTTTTTGACATTTTATAATGAAATAATCATTTTCAAAAACTGAAAGCATTGATTAAGACAAGAAAAATGAAGCGAAAGAATATACTTAAAAAGAGAATTTGTCTAACTATATAAAATACCAGATTTCCCTGACACGCCCCAACTTGTAACAGTTTCAAATTAATGTGAAACCAAAAGGGAATTTTAACATATTTTACTTATGAGTTGGGACTTTTCAAAGATTTTAAAATACAAGCTAACAAACAAACACTTTCTGGTGTCTAAAGAAATTCTTCCCCGATTTTTTACGATTGCTCCACGTTCAGAACAAAAGTATGAGAAATTTTAATATACTTCTCATAAATTTATCTTAAGATGTCGAATGAGTTAAGAGTTATGATAGAAATTGTGGTGTTTTAAAGTTGAAAGATATAAATTAAGTTTTTAGAAAAATGACTAACGTAGTAATACTAGTGATATCTATTTTTAAAACAAACAAATGTAAAATCACGTTGCATTCTTTTTTCTCCACTAAATTGTATTGACTTGTTAATTATTTTATTCAGCAGTAACCTTATTGCATGTCAATTAAATTTTTTCATTTTAAAATTGTGTGTTTATATATCCCGGTCATATATCAAGATTCAATATTTCTCTAAAATTCTCTAAATTTAAAAATAATTTAATAACTAGAGATTTATTATAGGTAGTTAAACAGTGGATAATGGGAAGAATACAATCATTGTAATTTTGTACATATCTTGAAATATTAAGAGGACAAATGTGTTTAGTTTGGTATATACACCTCTCATTGTTTTCTTTTTAGTATTGCTGAACATGTGTGATTTGATCACGCAGATTTCTCAGAGAGACGTGTTCAAAATTAAGTGGAGTGATACAGTTTATATTAGTACATGTGTGATGTAAGAAAAAGTCAAGAATTTTGTCTATGAAACAAATACTTAGAAGGTTACAGAGAGATTCAAAATATTGTATGCGATGTATTTTTAAGTTACATTGAATTTTGTGAAAATTTTACATAAATTCTAAAGGTGATGGAAGAAGATAGTCCTCATTTCCGACGCACAATTACTTAAAGAGTTCTCTTTTATTCTTAAAACACTTATATTTTTTATATATTCCCCCTATATTCTTATAATTTTTATATTCTTAAATTTTGCAACGCATATGAAATAAAGTATTTTTATTCTGTTGAATAGTGCAAATAAGTTGTGTGTGTTGTACACTTTTTACATATTATTTATAATTTCATTTTATCAATTATAGCTAAGCATTCTAATTCAGTTATTGTGAAACTAATTTCATAATTTCTCAATCGTCTCGAATAGAATGCAACCGGATGTTGATTTCAATTGGGTTTTTGTTGTTTGAGGATATATATGAGATCGCAGTTTTTGGTGCACCATCATAAATATGGCATGGGTAATTTGGATTGAATATAGCTAAAATGGTCTTTGAAATTAAGCTGTTTGTAAGTTTTTGAAAAGAGTGTTGACATTCTGGGGTCCAATTCCAATTTTGATTCTTTTTAAGAATATTATTTAAGGGGGTATTCATAATTTTGCATATTGAGGAAAGAATTTATAATAGAGATTAATATTAGCAAAAAATCTTTGTAAATCTTTTACGTTTCTAGGCGGTACAAGTTTTTTTAATTATTTCGACATTTGTATTATTTGGAGTATATGATCCTTGTTTTATTTCATATCATAAGAAGTCAATTGTATATTTATTAAATTTACATTTTGAGAAAATTTTAATTTAATAATTTATATTCCACACACAAATTTTAAAAATTTTCTCTATATATTTTGTATGTTCATGAAAATTTTATTTGATATTTATTTAAAGTCTGCCTAATAGCTCTATGAAATATGGCTTTTGAAATTTTATATCCAAAAGGCAAACGATTAAATTGAAAAAGACCGTAATTTCATGTAAATACAAGTTTTTCAGATTCATTATTATCTAATTTAATGTGTCAATAACTACTACAGAGGTCGATCGTTGAGAAAAATTTTGCATGTATTAATTTGTCTAAAACTGCATCTATTCGGGGAATTGATCCTGTATCTAATTTTGTGATAGCACTTAGCTTTCTGTAATCGATACATAATCGTGTACGAGTATTATCCTTTTTTTTAAAAGTCAATGTTATAGAAGCAGCGTATGAACTATAAGATGGTTTAATTATTCCTGCTCTCAATAATGCATCTAATTGAATTTTTATTTCTTTTATTATCTTTAAAAGATGTCTTATATGGTACATTTGCACTGGGTAATTCTGAGGTAAGTATTATTTTATGAGAATTATATTTTAATTCGCCCACATCGAAATTATTTTTATCAAAGAGATGTTTATAAATATAAGAAAAATCACATTAATAATATCATAATCACTGTTAGGATATTTCTATATTAAACACACACACATTATCAGAGTTTCCTTAGTTATAATTTCATTATTACTAAATTTAAGAGTTTCATTTTCTTTAATACTTTTCTTAGATTCATAATTTTTAATTTTTTTCCTCTTTGAAAAGCTTTATAGTCTCTAACTAAAATTAATATTTAATTCAAAAATACTCATAATTTTATAAGAAATTATTAAATATTTCAGTTCTACATTTACCATGAGGAATTTAATATCTTAATAATTTCTCCTATTTTCAATTGTAAAGTAATTGACTAACTCATCTTAATTTGCCCATTTATGGTGGCAATTTTTGTTTAATATACTCCACATTGTGTTGTCCCTTGATTTGTGATATTTTAGTTTTTGGAATAATGTTGACATTTTTGATCATGTATCCAAGACGAATTCAATTTGTTGGAAGTTGCTTCCTACCTGGATGATCATAAGTTTTCATGTCCGATGAGTTTGAAATACTGTATTATTTTCTTGGGTTCTTTGATGGGATAGAAAGTTGGAGCACCCGGTCTCAAAACTGCTTGTCGCTTCGGCAATGGTTGGCTTCTCGGATACATGGTCATCCGCAGAAGGGAAAAGGACGGGTGATGATAAGATGGTGATGGAATCCCATCTTCCATACTGTTGTCTATGGGTATATTGACTCGTATGGCGAGGTATTTTTGTCATTGGACACACTGTGTATACAACTTTATTTCTATTTGATTTTGATTTTTCTTTAATATTTAAAATTTTCATTTTGTTGCTTCAGTTCCTCTATGTTGGGGCAGCTTTGTGACTGTATGTCTATGGATCTATTTTCCTTTAATCCTTTTATGTTGTAAAACTTTTCAGCTTCTTCTTTCATGTTTATACGGGATGTGATTTCTTTTATTCTGTAGAAGTATTCCATTTAGTACTGTACTCTCTTGATGTTTTTTCTGTTTTAAATAATTGAAGATGAATATCCACTGGATTGACTTGTGTTCCGAATTCACGTATTAAATTATTTTTCAGTTCGTAAAAACTTTAATCGATCGATTGGGATTTCATTTAAGTCTTTAAAGCTTCATCTACTAATTTGGATATAAATAGGATTTTTTGTTTCTCGGTTACTTTTAAGGAACCGCACGTACTTTCAAAATTTCTATGAAATGTTTGGATAGGTAGTTCCAGGTTATATTTTTAGAAAAAGTATGCAGTTCTTCAAAACGAATATCATGTTTTATATTGATTATAGGTTGTTTTAATTTTTATTAATCTGCATCTATATTATCTTGCTTAATTTTATTTTCGTTCTTTGCTTCCATTTTTGAATTATAAATTTCTGAAATTTTGTTAGGAGAAGACGATGATTGTAGTTCTTTGGCGGTAAGAGGGATGTCTTGAATGAAGATTAATAGCTTGTTTTTTTTTATTCTTTTTTTTTTCTTACCATAGATTATTTCTTTTAACTCCGGCAACCGGACGCATTTTGCAAAGAGGTATACAGTGCAGTCGAAGTTCCATCAACTTATTTACATCATTTGATACGGTTTTTGGCGCCGTTTTTATTTTAATTATTATACTTTTAGGATTAGTTTTACGTTAAGATTCGTAATTTACTCGCAGATAGATTCCTGACGGCTTTAATTCTGACAGGTTTCGAGTCGGAATCAGACATATTTTTATCCCTCCAAGTGGTTAGCACGTCTTTTTCCTTCCTACTGGAGATGCTTCAAAAACGGACCACACGGAGTTTTCCGAAAATCCAGGGACTCACCAAAATGCACCAAACGTACTTTTGCTTCCTCAAGAAACGTGTTCGAAAGCGCGGTAAAGCCATGTTTTTCCGAATTCTTTTTCCCCCTTTAAAGGTTTAACATCTTGAAAGATAATCAGAAATGGTCGGGGAGACACAATGGACATTGATTGGAAGTTTTATGATTCGCGGGGAGCCCGGTTCGTCCCCTGCAGCAATCGTAAAAAACTATGAAGAATTTCCTTAAACCCAACAGCGTACGGAAATAATCGCAAGTCAACAAATTGAGAAAATTAAGGCATAGCTTGATAAAATCTCATTTTTTTTCTTTACATTAAAATTCTCAAATGGAATTATGTTTTTATACTATATGTCTAAATTTTTAAAAATACCTATAGTATTTAAATTCAAAGTATATATTAAAACATTGAGGATAATTTACTGTTTCTCATTTTTCTTATTCTAATCAATACTTTCAGGGAATTTTTTAAATGATTATTTCGTTATGTGTCAAAAATTAACAAGGAAAAAAAGGTTCAAATTTTAAAATCTTTTAAAATTTAGGAGAATTCAAAACATGAATAATTTTTAAGCTTCTATATTACATTATTTGCAAATATTTCTTACGAATTGCTAAAAAACCCTATTTAAATCTTTTATTTTTTCATAATTTTAAAGCCAGGTATTCAGGTCATCTTACATGCAATCCCTAGTTTAGATTTGTTCAGATAACGAATTATATTTGAATTTTTTAAATATCTGTACATTAATTTCATTCAAAGAGGAAAAAGTGAACCCCACAAGCTCATATTTTTAAATATGAATCTTCAAATAAAGAGTAATCAAAAGCATCTGAACAAATTTACAGTTAGCATTTGCGCATATAAATATTAATAAAGATTCATTTTGAATTCAAGTTAAAAAAATATTTATTGATGCCACATTCCTCATGATTTATATTTAATTAGTGGTTGACTGAAGAAAAGGTAATTAAAATTTGGACATTTTTTTATAATCTTAACCATGCAAAAACTAGGAATTTTATACTAGCTGCACTGAAATTCTGCATTTGAATTTTGAAAAAGATATTTATGCGTGTCTCACATACTCAGTTGAAAAATAAGTATTTACCATAAATACTAATAATTCTTTGGATATTTAATTATATTTAGATTAAATTTTATATATATTTCACTTCTAATATTTTTTCATGTATTCCTTAAAAATTTCATATAATTTAATTTTATTTCATATAATTTAGTGAGTCGTACTCTCTCTCTCTCTCTCTCTCTATTCAACTACTCGAGGGCTTTTGAGGACGGAACTGTGGCTGGCGTAGCTAAGTGGTCAATGCACCAGATCATGTTTGGCATGTCATGAGTGCGAGCCCAGTGCCCCAAAAAACGCACCGTCTAGTGGACCGATGCACTTTCAATTTGTAGAGAGCTCAAGCGTCCTCTGTTGAGGAAGTGTGGTAGTTAGGAAAAAGGGGCTAGCTCTGGTGTCTCCCTCGTCACTTGACCATGCTTCAAAATTACGAGGTCCGTCACCCAACGCCCTTGTGTAGCTGAATAGTGCGGCGTTAATATTTACTCTCACTCACTTAGCGACGGACCTCATAATTTTAAGCCATGGTCAAGTGACGAGGACGACGCTTGAGCATCACACCCCTACAAGGCGGATCTTCAGTGGTACTGGGATCGAACTCCTTATGTGTCAGATACGAGTCCATTTGCTTGATCACTAGGCTACCGCGGCCTCACAATTTGGTTGAAAACTGCATGTTATGAGTAAAATATGATTAACTTACTGTATATTTTTATTTAGAAGCTAGATGTGTGAGATGCTAAAATGACAATATGTAAAATTATCAAAATATCGATGACAGTTTTTGAAATATTCAATTTAAATTTCAGTTTGAAATTTAATTGTTTCTTTTTTCGCATTTAATATTAAATAGTCGCCATAACCAATTAATAGTTTAACGCATTCATAGATTACAAAAAATATAGATATAAATGACATTGTTGGGAATAATAATTTTTGATAGTTTTGAATTCAGACTTCTTTGCAGGAGAGTAGAATTGGAAAAAAGTTGATTAGAGTACTAACATTTAACATATATGGACAACAATATCTGCAATTCCATGATCTTGACGAGCAGAAGACGGCTTTTTTACTTAGTAGGGCAGAGTAAGCATAAGGTAGGAGATTGTGGAGTAAACAACCAGGTCTCTACAGTTTCGGGAGGTAATGCACTCACAATTGTTGTTTTTAGTAAGGAATATGAAAATAACAAAGACAAATATAAGTCATGTAAACTTTATATATTTGAATAACAATGAACTGTGAACTTAATTTCCAATTCATTGTCGCGAGTTGGCAGTAACTATGATTCTATCAACCGTGCTTATTATATATATATATATATATATATATATATATATATATATATATATATATATATATATATATATATATACATATATACTAGAAGAGGACCCGACAGACGTTGTCCTGTACACACTTTTTAAATTCAAAAATTTCAAATTTTTATGAATAAGCTTTAAGAATCTGGACCGTTTTGAGTAAAATTTGAGTAAAATTGAGTAAAATATCAAACACTAATTACATCACAATGTAATAATTTAATTAACACACGATTTATTTCAATAAAATAATAACCCGAAGTGACAAAATATTTTCCTGAAATGATCACAGCACCAAATGTCAGGACCAACTTGAATTATAATAAAAGAGTTTTAAATATTCGATACTGCGATAGTAGTGCAGTCTGCCGGATCCAATGTAAAACATTCCAAGATCAACAATTTATAAATAAAAAATTACTTAAATAAACATTTTTAAACCAAATTAAAAGTCTAAACCATTCTCGAGTCCACTGGGACAGACAAAAACTTTCATCAAAATCAGCCCTGCCGTTTAGGAGGAGTTCAGTTACAAACACACGCACAGAAGAATTACATATATAAAGATTATTTGAAAATATATTAATTAAAAACGCTAAAAAGCGTGAATCGTCTGCATTTTCGTTACAATAAAGACCGGGTTTGGCCAGTTTAGCTGACAATCAATTTGCGACGCCAACTTAAGTCTTTTTCAATTCCTACTATTAGCTTACGATATATATACATATTTTATTCGTTTGTTTGTTTATTTATTTAATTGGTCGAATTTTCAATCGTTAATAAAATACATTTTAAAGCGCTCAATTGAGCTGAAATGTAATGTACATGATTATTTTGGATGGCAATACAATAATTTTATTATAATTAAAGAAAATTAATTGATTATAACTAATTATTTTAAAAAACTACAAATACACCCACGTGGTGACTTAGCAACCCTTTTGGCGACTTATGTCAAAATTTGAAAAGGTTTTTTTCTCACGTGTTAAGGCATGCAGTTGAAAGGAATTTTTATATACAAGATTGTTTTGGATGACAATACGATACTTTAATGATAATTAATAAAAATTAGTTACTACTTAATGTTTTGATTCTGACATATGTATATACATATTTATATTAATTGCAACTATTTAATAAAAAGTAGCTAAAATAAATTTTTTTGGTTGATCTAAGTAGGAATTGATTTAATTTTTTTTTATATTACTTCTGTTAAATAAAAATAGCGTAATTACAACAATGCAGGTGAATGTTGAGTTGAACATTTGAATGTTTTTAATTAATATGTTTTTAACTAATTGCGATATGGGACCAAATTGGGAATCTAAACCATTCTTTAATTTACTTAAATCCACACAAAAAATTTCATCAAAACCGGTCAAGCCGTTTAGGAGGTTTTTAGTGACAAACACACGCGCAGAAGATTTTTCTATATAATATATATATATATATATATATATATATATATATATATATATATAAGCAATGTCATTTTTCGTTCTTTTAAACCTTACTTTCTTTAAAACATGTACTGGCAAAACACTCTCTTTTTGTGTATTTATAAAATTCTAAATATATTATGGTTATCTTACACAACATTTTAAATCAGGGGCGGCAACCGTGTAGCTGAGACGTGCCAAACAAATCTATCAGTGTCATTCACTGTGCCCCATAGTAGGAAATTTTTGACATCCTTCGATTCCTACAATTATATGTGCAGATTTGAAGCTAGAGGTAAATAATTTAGATATACAGTTTTATTTTATATTAATTATAGGTCAGTTAAATATATTTATTAGCACAAAAATAAACAATTTAAAATAATACTATTTCTTCAACAAAGATAAAAAAAATTAAAAATGCATATTTCCAACATTTTCACTTAAATGAGAAATAGACAAAGTGAAATATAAATGTTTCCCTTCATTACAGTTAAATAAAAATTGTAATGTGAATTAACTCTCTTTCACCACTCTTCTTTCATATCCCAAAAAAAGTGGTATAACGCGTGACACTATTCCGAGAATTCAGTTGCTAAACAATTTGTTTGCGGAGTCGAAATATTTTTCATATTAGGAAAGATTTTTTACTTTGTTATGACGAACCAAAAGTGGAAAGCAGAGTACGTGCAATTTTCTATTTTCAACAGTTAAATCCCCTAGCAATGACACATTCAATTATTTTCAAAATATAGCTTTAAATATATTTTTCGAATTATATAACTTTCAGATTTCTTCATATTTCCATAAATGCCCATGACTCAGAAGATGTTTGTCAAATAAGGGCTATTACTACTTTCCATCCACTCAAAAATTGACAAATTTGTAGAGTAGTGCTCAGAGCCATCAAGAATTGTTTCCCGAGCCACAGGTTCATAGATTGTCGACACCTGTTTTAAATGTTCTTATTAAAACCAACCCTCTCCTATTAAAACACAATTTATATGATAAAAAAGGGTTTTCATTCATTTTGTAGGGAATTGTATTAGATTCAACCATAAGTAATTTTGTGTATCAAAAAAATTACATTGTTTCGGGGATCCCCTTAGAGCAAAATGAAAGGAATTTGACATAATTATAGTAAGTTTCTCTAAAAGGGAAAACGTTCACTTTCAAAATACACTGCATAAAGTGGTTTTAGGTGTACGAAGTTATATTCACTATTATTCCTAAAATAAATTTTGATATTTTGGTTTTTCGTTAAGTTTTGAAGTTATTTTGTCAAATATACTTCTCCATTACCTTTCTTTCAAACTTGCTATTTTCTTTTGCGGCCACGGTAACCTGATGGTCATGGTCATGAATTCGTAACCGATGTTCGAGCCCTGGAGCTACTAAAATCTAGCTTTGGAGAGGAGATGATGCACGTTAAATATGTCGAGGCCGAAACTCCTCACTTTGGTGTGGTGTTGAAGTTTGGAAATGAGGTTATCAGCTCAGGCATCGTCCTCGTCACTTAACCGTGGTTCAAAATTACGTAGTCAGTCGTCCGTAGTCACTGTGTTGATTTAGAATGCAATATAAACCCTTAACGTGTGCACTTGAGTTAATTCGAGTGCGCTAAACAGTTCCAATTATGCAGACTATATATAACACGAACGAGATCTCTCTTTATGTTGCTGTAATTTTCACAATCTAATATCAGCGAGCATCGTCTGCAATCTAGTGAGATTTGACCGTTTTTTCTTATATTTTACGATTTAGTCATGAAACATCAAAAACTTGGATCAAATATTTGTATGAAATTTAAGGTAAAGGAAATATTTAGATTTCAGAAGCAGGTTACTAGAAGATTTACATAAAATTATTACAGTGAAAGAAATATAACCCAGTATAATTCGAAAACTTTGCTATTTTATTGCGTGTTCAAAGATTTAAACGTCGAGATAGATAAGCTTTGAACATAAAAGACTTACTGACGTTTTATGTGACGTGTAAATTTTAACTGAAAAATGTACACGGCACAAACACGGACATTTTTAACTGTCAGTATCTAAAACACGTCATTTACACCGATAATATCTTCCATTTGGAAAACAATTCGGGAGCGTTTGCGGAAGTGGGAGGTCGTCCAGAGCTTTTTCAACGGAATTTCCAAGAAAGGAAAAGCCATTTTCGAATTAGTTTATATTTCTCTTTTGAAGCGGTGATCCCCATTTCTACCTGATTCACCACTACTTTTTTGAAAATAGTCTATTCCAAACAATAATCTCCAATTCTATTGGTCTTACTTTTTATTAGCAAAATCTTTCCCAAATTTGATTGGAGAGCTCCTCTTATAAAAGCTTAAATAAATATATATATAGTTACCATTTGCTTGTCGAATTCTTTTAAGAAGGGCTGTTTGGTTTACTTTAAAAATGAACAGTGATTCTGAAAATGAATGTTTGATTGAAGACAGAAGTTCGGAGGAAGACTTTTTATCCTCTGAAAGGGAAACTGATTATGATTGCTTAGATAGTGCTAGAGACTGGTGTCAAATAGATGTTTCCTCTCCTCTATCTAGTTATCCAAAAACTTCCATTTACTGGAAATCCAGGAATAAAAAGATGCACCGGGGATTATGAAGATCCTTTAGAATATATCAACATGTTCCTTCACGATGAAACGTTCTCATTTATTGTAGGGGAAACAAATAGATACGCCGAATCATTCTTTGAGAATACTGAATCGACACCTGCTTCTAGGGCTCTAAAATAGAAAAATACGAAAGAGGAAGAGATGAAATAATTTATTTCTGTGTTGCTCCTACAAGGCGTAGTACAAAAACCTGTGGAAAAGTGATTTTGATCAAAAAACCAATTCTATTCATTCCATTTTTGTAAACTTATGAGTGAGGTGCGCTATGGAATTTTGATGAAGTTCCTGCACTTTGCAAATAATGAAATGTCTAGTAGCGATTTAGATCATAACATGAAGCTAAAAAAAAAAATAAGTGAGTTTCATGATCTAGTAGTACATAAGTTCAAATGTGTGAATCTGCCGAAAACGGATGTATCAGTGGATGAATTGCTTATAGCATATAAAGGTCGATTAAGTTCGAAACAATATGTTCCTTAAAAACGAGCTCGTTTTGGAATAAAATTGTTTCAGTTATGCGAATCAGAAAGTGGCTACATTTGGAAGTCTTTGATATATACGGTAAAAGGTACTGCCTTCAACGTGTTGAATAGTAAAAGCCGTTAGGTAGCGCTGTTGCAATGAGACACTTCTATTTAGAAGTAGTCTTGTGGCAACAGCCAGTGCATGTATCTTTCTTAAGATGCAAACACTCGTTTTAGTGAAACATTCTATTGTGAAGTATTCTTGTGTCGAAATGCTAATACTTGTGAACTACGTACATTATTACATGTGAACTACGTACATTATTACATGTGAACTATTCTAATCATAGTGAAATGTTCTTCAGCATTGAAATATATCCTATTATATCAAATTGAACTTGGACTTATCATTGAATCAATTTTCTTTCAACGGACAGCAATTCGAAACCGAAACCTTTTTGTCTTAGACCACAATTGTTTACAGTCCGCTAAATTCGTCGCTATTGCTAACATACATAAATTAATGGTCCGATCGCTCGGAGTATCTAAGCATTTAAAGGTTTTTATCAGGTTGTAGAATTAAAAATTTGTGTTTTCGTTTTGTTGAGGAGTTACTTGTGTGTGACCTACATTCGGCGTTTCTTTGGACAAGTGGATTACTCTATTGGTTTCTTCAGGGTGTTTCTCGGATGGTTAGGTCGGGTGAGTCAGTTCATTTTGTAAACATATTATCTGAATGCTGTTTGTGTGTGCTTTTAGCTTGTTTTATTTCTAAATATAATGCTTTAGTATTTTAATGTGATTTATTTCTGTGAAGATTTATTTAGTGTTCTTTCTGTTTTTTTGCATTTGAGTAGTAAAAATCAATGTGATTGGATTCCGAATGTGAAAAGCACTTGTGTTACTTATTTTAATTTGATTTAAATATCTATATGAGTGGAATTCTTCTGATCAGTAATTGTTCAAAATTTAAATATGAAATCTAAAGCGTGCTTAAACCAGAAAAAAGCCATTATATCATCACTAACGCGTTTAAAAAATAAAACGTTACAGGATATTAATGAATTGGATTCTACCGAGCTCAAAATTAGAAAAACAGGTTTGATGTAATAGGGGAAGAATTGAAAACCCTTTTTGATAATTTATTTAGCCTTGCTAAGGATGATGAAATTGAGGGCTATATTTTAGAAAAACAAGAGCTGCTTGATACATGGGAGGAAATGTTAATTTTATTAGAAAGACGGGTCTCGCATCTAAATAAAACAAATAAGAGTACGGAAGTAATTCATACAAGAAACTCTGATTCAACCGAAATTAAACTTCCTACCTTGTCGCTTCCGACATTTTCTGGAGTTATTGATGAATGGTTAACTTTCTCGGATCTGTTTCAAGCAGCCGTTACAAATAATCAAAATTTAACTGGTGCTCAAAAATTACAATATCTCAAAGGGGATTTAAAAGGAGATGCTCAGAAGATAGTTCAATCACTTCCAATAACAGTTGGTAATTTTCAGATTACTTGGAAAGATATTTTCATAAGCGTGAAATATTGAGTTCTTTAATGAAAACACTTATGAATATTTTGCCGATAACTTGTGAATCTCATGCTCAAATTCTAAAGTTAGTCGATTCGACTAAAGAATGCGTTCGATTATTGGAGACTTTAGATCTCAAGGTCGAGGGCACAGCATACATAATTCTAATGTTTATCATTCAATTTAAGTTAGACTCAACCACAAGAGGTTGGTGGGAAAGGTCTCTAGATAATGAAAAAATTCCTTCGCTCAGCGAGCTTTTACAATTTCTTTCGAATCATGCTAGATCACTTATGACTGAAGGTTATGGAGTTAAAAGAAACATTAGTAACAAGAATGTAACACTAGTTGCTTCAGGTTTCCAACTGCATTGTTCTTACTGTCAGAGCAATCATAATTTAAATAAATGTGATGCATTTCAAAATCTTTCTGTTCAAAAAAGAGTGAATTTTGTAAAATCGAATAACATTTGTTTTAATTGTTTGACTAAATTTCATAGGAAGTCTGCTTGTAAAAGCACTAATAAGTGTCGAAAATGTGGGAAATCGCATCACACATTGTTACATTTTATGACTCCTAGTGAGCCAAATTCTTCCATTCCTAGAGATGCTAATAATTCAGTACTTACAGCTTCAGCGAGTGTTTCAACTAGTTGTGTTTGATGCTACTAATACTGATACAGGTCCAAATTCTCCTAATGTAAATAATCCAAGTATAACTTCCTGTTCAGGGTTCGATTCCAATTCTCAGGTGCTTCTATGTACTGCACTAGTCAATGTTTGTGATTTTTTCGGTGGAACTCGGTTGTGTCGTGTTCTTCTTGACCCGGGAAGCCAGGCTTGCTTAATTACTAGTAGTTGTTTGGAAAGACTTGGATTGCCTAGGAAGCGAACAAATGTGCGCATTTCATGCCTTGGAGCATCAGATACTCGAACTAATCGTATTTCGGAGATTAAGTTTACACCTCATTTTACATCTAATATTTCGTTTGTAACTTCAGTGTATGTAGTTAATAAGATTGTAGGTCAACTTCCACATTTCAGTTTAGATTCTTCTTGGTCTGAGCCTTTTAGTGATTTGAAGTTAGCTGATCCTACTTTTTTAAGAGTGGTCCTATCGATATTCTAATTGGTGTAAACATAGCTCTTCCTATGCTAAAGGGTCAATCTCTTTCCCTTGGGGACAATAAACCCTTTTCAGTTCGTTCAGATTTAGGGTGGATAGTCGCAGGAAATGTTCCTTCTGAAGATATGTTTTCTTCAATTGCGGTTAATAGCATCCAGGTAGTAACTGACGAGTTAGTGAGTAACTTTTGGAAGTTAGATTCAGTACCTGAAGCTAGCTTATTGACTAGTGAAGAAAGGGCATGTGAAGATCATTTCATAGATACTCATGTTAGAAATGAGGATGGACGATATGTAGTGCGATTACCATTTCATTCATCACCATCTAAATTAGGAGATTCGAGAGAATCAGCTATTCGAAGATTCAAATCATTAGAACATTCACTAATCAAGAAACCTGCGATTTATTCTCAATATAGAGACTTTATGCAAGAATATTTAACTTTAGGGCATATGGAGCTTGTTCCTAAACATGACTACGCTAAAAGGGAAGCATATTATCTTTCTCATCACGCAGTTCTACGAGATTCCAGTACAACAAAACTGAGGGTTGTCTTCGATGCATCAGCCAAATCAACATCAGGGTATTCTCTTAATGACATACTAATGGTTGGACCCCGAGTGCAACGAGACGTGTATCCAATTCTGCTTTCCTTCAGAACATTTCAAATAGCTGTGTGTGCAGACTTGGAAAAGATATTCCGTCAAATAAGGATCTCATCGAAAGATACAAATTGGCAACGAATTCTATGGAGGATAATCCAAAGGAGACGGTGAAGGAATATAGGTTAACCACTGTCACGTATGGGACATCATGTGCACCATATCTTTCCACTCGAACCTTGACTCAACTTGCTTTTGATGAAAGGGAAAGGTATCCTTTGGCTTCATTCGCTACACTTCATCATTTTTACGTAGATGATTTACTAAGTGGTGCCGCGACTGAAAAAGAAGCAGTTGAACTCGTCTGGCAACTAAAGGAGATGATGAAAAAAGGAGGGTTCAACCTTCGGAAGTGGCAGTCTAACAGTGAAATAGTGATCAAGGAGGTTGACGAAAATAAAGATCTTAAAAGGGTGCAAAATGATGAAGAAATAAAAATCCTTGGGATACAATGGAATCCCAAATCTGATTTCTTCAGTTTCAGTGTTTCATTACTAGAAGAGAGATGCATTTATTCCAAAAGAGATGTTCTTTCTGAAATTGCTCGTGTGTTTGATCCTCTAGGACTTTTATCGCCATGCATTGTTTTTATGAAAATCCTCTTACAAGAGCTATGGAAATTAAATCTAGAATGGGACGAACCAATCCCGGAAGATTTAAATAAACAGTGGACAACCTTCCGAAAGAAACTTCATCTTATCGAGAAAATGAAAATACCGAGGTGTGTCTTGCTACCTTCATACATTCAACTTGAGATTCATGCCTTTTGCGATTCCTCCGTAAGAGCATACTGTACAGCAATTTACCTAAAATGTATCGCATCCGAGAGTATAAGTGTCTCGCTTCTCACTTCTAAAACAAGAGTAGCCCCGCTTAAAACTCAATCTTTACCTCGGCTTGAGCTGTGTGCAGCATTGTTGCTGTCTAATGTGTTACACGTAGTGTTAAGGGAGTTTCCTTTATCTATTCACAGAACCATTGCCTGGACGGATTCGACAATTACTTTAACTTGGCTAAAAACAAAACCATATCGCTGGCAACCATTTGTCGCCAACAGAGTTTCCAAAATTCAAACAACAATTCCATCAGTTGAATGGTGTCATGTTTCGGGAATTGAGAATCCAGCCGATCTAGGCACGAGAGGACTCTTACCTTCTCAGCTTGTAGCTCATGATCAGTGGATTCATGGACCTCTCTGGTTAAATCAACCCATGAATGAAACGTCATCTTATAAAATCCCAGACACTTTCTCCTTTCCGGATAATGCCTTGAAAGAGAAGAGGAGCGTTGTTACATGTGTTGCTAAAATTGTGCCTTTACCAGAACTTATTGACAGAATATCGTCTTTTACAAAGTTAGTTCGTGTCTGTGCCTGGATTTTGAGATTCATAAAAAATAGCCGTTCACCAGTCTCAAGAACTTTTGGTTACTTGAAATCATCGGAACTTCATACTGCAGTTGTTACTATTGTACGTTTGATTCAACAAGTAAAATTTCCGAATGAATTTAAATGTCTTTTCAAGGAAACCCTTTACCAAAGGATAACAAATTACTTCCATTGAACCTGTTTTGTGATTCTGAGGGAGGTCTTCGGGTAGGAGGTAGACTTTCGAGGAATACGCGTCTATCATATGACCCAAAACATCCTATGATTTTGCCCAAAAGTCATGAGTTCACAAGAAAGGTAATAAATTTTTACCACATTACTTATCTTCATGCAGGTCCACAACTGACATTGTCTTTGATAAGACAAAAATTTTGGTTCGTGGATGGTAGATCAGTAGTTCGTCATACACTCAAAAAGTGTCTAATTTGCTTCAAGATGAATCTGAGATCTCAATTAATGGGTGATTTACCACCTATCCGATTTCAACAAATTCGTCCATTCGAAAGTACTGGCTTGGATTTTGCTGGTCCATTAACCACTAAATGTGCTCATAAACGAAATGTGACAAAATTTAAATCTTACATTTGTCTTTTTTCATTTGTATTGCTACTAAAGCTGTACATCTTGAACATGTTTCGGATTTATCGACTGCTGCATTTCTAGCTGCTTTACGCCGTTTCATTGTTAGAAGGTCTTGTCCGAGCAAAATCATCTCGGATAATAGATCCAATTTTAAAGGCGCTTCGAGTCATCAGAGAAAGCTCGTGGATTTATGTCTGCAAGAAGAAGTACAAAATTTTCTTTCTCTCAAAGGAATTGAGTGGTCTTTCATTCCTCCATATACCCCACACTTTGGAGGTTTGTGGGAGTCAGCAATCAAGAGTGCCAAACAATTACTTATAAAGGCAACTAACTCTGTACTTCTTAATTTTGAAGAGTGTTCTACTCTATTGATACAGATAGAGGCTTGTCTTAACTCAAGACCTCTCACAGAGCTCTCTCCAGATCCGTCCGACTTCACCGCATTAACTCCAGCCCACTTCTTAGTGGGAGGTCCTATTCATCAGTTTCCAGAACCATCTCAGCCCTCAAGGTCTGTAGGTCTTTCTGAAAGATGGAACCTGATTCAAAGACTACGTCAGTACTTCTGGGATCGCTGCTCCACGGAGTATTTACATAGGCTTCAACCTAGGTCCAAGTGGTGGAGAACTAAGCCATATCTTCAATTACGAGATATGGATATTGTTGAGAAAGAAAAAACTGCTCCATTAAACTGGACTCTTGGTCGAATTAATAAACTATTTTTCGGACCTGACCAAAGGTACGTGTTGTGAGTGTAAATACCAAATACGGACAATTAACTAGAAATGTGAACAAGATTTAGCTTTTACCTAACTCTCAAGAATGTGAACTTGAACTTTAATTTAATTATTTTATTCTTATTTTATCATATCTGTATTTCATTATTGTGTATTTCGTAACCTCTCCTTTTTTGAAACCCTTCTGAGGTTTCAAGGGGGGCGGTATGTTGAATAGTAAAAGCCGTTAGGTAGCGCTGTTGCAATGAGACACTTCTATTTAGAAGTAGTCTTGTGGCAACAGCCAGTGCATGTATATTTCTTAAGATGCAAACACTCGTTTTAGTGAAACATTCTATTGTGAAGTATTCTTGTGTCGAAATGCTAATACTTGTGAACTACGTACATTATTACATGTGAACTATTCTAATCATAGTGAAATGTTCTTCAGCATTGAAATATATCCTATTATATCAAATTGAACTTGGACTTATCATTGAATCAATTTTCTTTCAACGGACAGCAATTCGAAATCGAAACTTTTTAGTCTTAGACCACAATTGTTTACAGTCCGCTAAATTCGTCGCTATTGCTAACATACACAACGCAAACTATAATCATTATGGTCTTTCGACGAAAAAGTGTCCTGACTCTTATCCACGAATTGAAGGGGAAAGGCTATTGTTTATCCACCGATAATTTCTTTACATCGCCTGAATAATCAAATTACTGATTGACAGTAAAACGGAGATATCTGTGGAACTTTACAACCAAACCGAAAAAGGTTTACATGTTTCCTTAAAAAATCCACACTGAAGAAAGGGAAAATTACAGGCGTCCTAAATGTGTGATTTAAAGTGGAAGGTAAAAACCCCTTGTGCACTTTAGCACTTTTTATAGCACCTTTCATAACGCTGACATGATGGAAGTGAAAGCTAAGAAGGGGGATTCTGTGAAGCTGAAACCAAAAGCCGAGGTGTTTTATAATAACACCATGGGGGTGTTGATAAATAAGAACAGTGTCTATTTTACTATCCTGTTGCCCAAAATAATCAGCGAAAATACTACAAGAAGATTTTTCGACATTTCTTAAATTATATTGTGCGGAACTCTCTCTCTTCGTTATCTTTACAAAATTGGCGGGATTTTAAATCCTATTGGTTTTCGAATGAAACTGATAGACGATTTATCGAAGAAGGAGGTAGTGATTCTGGTTCTTGAAACTTTGTCACCCTAATCCGCTTAATTGGAAGGCACTTCCTTTCATATGTAGACAGTAACTCTTCAAAAATAAACAGCGTGAAAATGTGGTATGCAACCTTAAGAAAAATGATAATGGAAAACGCATTGAAAGAGAAACTCGTTTTGAATGTAAAAACTGTAATGTTGGACTGTATGTGTGTGCAGTGCCGTGTTTCGAAAAATATCACACAGTGACATTTCTGTAAAATATATGTATGTGTCTTTCTTATACTTCTTTGATATCTTTTGCTATTTTTACCTGTTAAAATTAAATTATATAAAATTTTATTTGTAATTGATTGTAAATTGAATGAAACCTTTTCTCACAATTATATGTATTTGAGGATGAAATCTGATTTACTTCATTCAGGAAATTTTTAGTAAATATCATTTTCTTAGACAACTTATTTGTTTTAAAACATGCATATTTCGTATTGTATAATGAAATTTCTAACTATCTAAAATGATGTCTTGCTTTTTTCTCCATTAAATTCTTTTACAAGTTTACATATTATCTTGCAATTATTCATTATGTATTTAATAAGGAAAAATATTTCTAAATATAAATAATTTCTGACCTAATAAACATGTAATTGTTTTTAGCAACAGGTAAGAAAATGCATTGAATTTAGTAGAGAGACAAGATTTTTACATATATAAAGAATGTGTTTTGACTGCCACTATGTTATATACTGCTACGAATTTTGTGTAAGTAGTGTAAATAATTTGTATTTGAGTGTTTAATGCATTTATATTAATCTAGGTTATATTTATTTCATTTTAAAATTGTACTATTCACAAGCCATGCCGCCTCTTACGTTATAATGGCGATTCAACGAGAACTTGGCTAAATCTTGGTGGTAGAGTCAATTTGGCATCATTTTTGGCGGCCAATCTGGCGACTTATGGGACCATTTTGGCGAATTTGGTTACCATGTTGGTGAGCTCGGAACCCTCTGGAATCTTCTAAAAGTTAGTGGATATCTCCACTAATTTCAAGAGCGGTTATATTTCTGTAAAATTATGTCACGCCTATAAAAAGATGCTCGCCGGTACGGCGATGACTCTGGATTAAACCAGCGAGTAGTGAGGATTTTTTTGCCTAGCGATTAGTTCAGCTTTGATTGTGAATAATCTTTCCTTACGTGTATTTTTGAACACTGACTATTAAATTAATAAATATATTTAATTATTGTAAGTGATTTATATTTCTTAGATAATTGGAAGCAAAAAGTATAAAATTTAAAATCTATCTCCTTGTTGAATTTTAATATTT